>JAJPUD010007999.1:63057-77777 GCA_023553655.1 Myrmecobius fasciatus
GTGTCTGTGTCTGTCTGGGTCTGTGTGCATCTGTCCGTCTGCCTGCCTCTGTCTGTGTTTGTGTGTCTGGGTCGGTCGGTCTGTCTGTCTGCATCTGTCTGCCTCTCTCTGTCTGTCTGCGTCCATCCAGGTCCAAGGCCGCCCCTCCGGAAAGCCGACTGCGCCTCGCTCCTTATGGTTACTGGGCAGAACACTCCCAGATGCCAGAGCCGTTCTATGGGCCCGCAGCCCATACTAAAGCAGACATTTCCCACAAGCCACCAGTCTTCTCTGCCGCTCGGCTTCTCTTAGCTCAGTGACTGCCGGATCTTCTGCCACCCCAAGGCCCGCAATCGGGCATGGTGGAATGGCCTTTACTGGCTGGGAGGGTGCCCAAGTGGGGGGCAGGGAAGGGGGGTGTCTGACCTCCCAGAGGCCCTGGCTTTGAGACAGGGTCCCGAATGCCCTTGGCCTGAAGGGAAAACCCATCCTGCTGATGTCCGGCCAAACCCCTGAACTTCCACCTGAGAAACGGGTGCCCCAAAGGTGACTCCTCAGGCGTGGCTGCTAGGGGAATTCCCCCCTGGCCCGTCCTCCCGCTGACTCATGCTGCCACCCACCTGGGAACACTAATGCCCTTCATCGGTGCCCATCACAGGTGGCAGCCCCACAGAGCCCAGCCTCCCGTTGATCAGCCCTGCTGTCTAACTCGTTGGACAAGTCCGGGAGCGCCCAGCCCCTTGGGGCGTGTCCAGCAGTCCTGCCTCACCAGCCCGCCCACCCGAGGCCTGGCACCGAGAGTTAATCAGCTTCCTCGCCTGGCTCTGGGTGGCACGGTCGCCGGGGAGATGGAGCCGGAGGCGAGGCCCTCCAGTGGGCACCGACGGCCTGCCTTTGTCCCTCTGGTGGCAAGCCCAGGCACCCCCAAGGCTCCAGAAAGTACCCCCCCCACAATTCTGAGCTCCTGTGCAGTCAGTGTGTGCCAGAGGGCAGGGGGCACAGAGGCAGGGGCGCAGCACCCCCCTCCCCCAGCACCATGGCCCTGCTCCTTGTCCCGGGATCGTGGGCAGGGCTGCAGCCATAGGAATACCATGGGGCAGACAGAACTTTCAAAGATTTCAGTGGTGTTCCAGAAAAGCTTGCAGTGTAGACCTGCAGTGAAAAGTGCCCTTCTGTGGGCATGGCTGGCAGCACCCGGCAGTTCCCAGGGAAACTTCCATGGGTGGCATCACACTGCCGCGCTGATGAGACAATCCAGCATCAGGACGGACGCACAGACACAGTGGCGGTCAGAGCGCCCCTCATCTGGGGGGGCTTCAGCTCAGCTCCAGGGGCGGCGTGCCCCGGGGGGGGCCCTCACTCCCTGCCCGGCATCAACCAAGCTCATATGGCCACAAAATGTGGCTGTGGTTCTGGCTTTTGCCCAGCTGCTCCATGACCCCTGGGCGTGACCCCCCAGCCCAGGAAGGTCAATGACCCGTGTCTGGCCAGCTTGTGGGAGGCCCCTCCCCCCCCGGGGGCTTCTCCCCAAACCCCACTCAGCAGTTTTATTTTCATCTGAGCAGGCCCCTTCCTCTTTCGAACGTGTGAAACCCAGGAGCGGCGGGCTGCCCGGGCCCTGGAGCTGGGGTTACTCGAGGTCACTGTGGGCACCGGGCAGGGCTCCCATGGGCAGGGGCCGGAGGGGCCTCCACGGCCCCCCTGCCAAGGCTCCTGAAGACAACCTGGTATTAGACTGGCCCCGTCAAGCCCCCAGGGGGAGCTCTGGGGGGGGAGCTCTGGGGCAGGGGGGAGAGATGTGGAGAGAAACGCAGGAGACCCAGAAACAGAGAAAGAGGAGACGGGGGAAGTGCCCGAGTGAGGGCCCAGGGCTCCCGGAGCCTCCCTGGGGCTGATGCCGGGCACAGGCCCCTTGCCCCGGGGCTGCTGCGGCTGTTTCCTCTCTGGGAGGACCAGGACATCGGGGAGGGGAGGCGAGTGAACTGGGTCCGAGGAGACTGGTGGTGCTCACCGGCCTCCCTCTTCCCTCTGCAGCCATCGGGGGCCGGAGGCCAGTGCGGGGCAGGGCCCAGACTTCCAAGTCCCGCCCTAGGAGGGCAGTGGCCTTCTAGAATGGGCACGTGCCCACTGAGGCCCGCTCCCCCCTCAGGGCTCCTGGAGAGCCCTTTGAGCTAGGCCCAAGGTCTCAGGCCCACGGGCAGCCGGAGCCAACATGGACAGCCCGTGCCTCTACAGGAGCTTCGGGAGGGCTGGTGGCTAGTGTGGCAGCGCCCGGCCCGGATGTGGCCAGCTGGGCTCTCTGCCCCCAGTCCGGGGTGTGGGAGGGAAGGCGCTAATTGGGGTAGCTTTGCAAATTGCCAGCCCAGTCATTCACACACACACACACACACACACACACACACACACACATGCACCTCTGGACCAAGCGAGTTTCACTCATTCCCTGGACCTGCTCAAGGTGAAATTTGGGCCCCAAGCTGGGCCAGCCCCTGCCCTGGTGCTCAGAGATGCTGCTCCCCAACAGAAGCTGGCAGCTGGAGGGGATAGGGGGACTGCCATGGCAGGGTCACCAGGGGGCAGAGGCGGGCCTAGGAAGTCTGGCCAGCAAGGGACAGAGGTGCCCATCTCTGCCGCCAAATGGGAGGCCGGGGCCTGAGTTGGCAGCCTCAGCCCATTGTGCACCAGGGATTCCCAGCCTTATGTAGGTCAGAGGCCCCAATGCCCTGGAGACCCAGGAGGCTCCCTGGTCTTTGGCCCCGGCTGCTCTGCCGAGAAGTCAGTCACCCCGCTCTGTGCTCCCCCACACCTGGGCTCTGCAAGTCTCCCCTTTGAGAAAGTCCCGGACATCATTCAGGCCAGGGGCCGCCAGTGAGCTGGGACCCACAACTGTACAAATGGACAGACTGGGCCCAGCAGCCCCGGCCCTCACAGAGCTTCCATTAAACTTGGCAGAGACGACATAGAAACAGAAAAGTCAGTGGAAGCTCATTTGAGGAGGAGGAGCACCAAGAACTGGGGGGGCCAGGAGAGCTGGGTCTCAGAAGAGAACCCCCCCTCCCCTTGGCGGTGATGCCCTCCAGGCAGGGCTTGGGCCAAGGTGCCCAGGGGAGCCATGATAAAGCTGAGTTTGGGGAACAGCGATTGGGAGCCAGGACTCATCCTGCCCGGGGCTGATGACCTCGGAGCCAGTGCAAGGGCTGGGTGGGGAAAAGACGAGGCTGGGGGCAAGAGAGCCGGAGCTGGGCTGCCTCAGGGGAGGAAGTGCCAGGCGGCAGAGTCACTGACCTTGGACCGCCATGGTTGGGCAAGAGATGAGTAATCTCTGACAAACAGAGAAACAGCTGCCCTGCTCCTGAGGCTGAGCTCTTTGGCAGCCGGCTCTCTCCGACCCCCCCAGCCACAGGATGGCCCCACCCCCAGACCCCCGTCTGTTTTAAAAGGGGCAGCCGGGCAGAAGCGTCGGGACAGGGACAGGGTCCTCGGTGCAGGAGGGACAAAGACCAAGTGCAGACATGGCCCTGGTGGGTGAGGAGCCCGCAGAGCTCCGGATGCCCGGGTGCCCCTCCAAGAAACGGTCACAGCTCCACCCTGGAGCGAGAGCTGGGGCAAGAGGCTAATCTGAGATCTCCCCAGGCCTTCCCAATCCCTCTGGGGGGGGTGAGCTCTTCTTATCACTGCCCCCATTTTATAGGTAGGGAAAGTGGGACTGGGAGCAGGTAAAGCCCAAGCTCACATAGTATCTGGGGTAAGATTTGAACTCGGGTCCTCCTAACTCAGACCGGAGGGGCCACCAACAGCTTGAAACTCGCCTTGTCCAGATCTGAACTCGTCCTTCTTTCTCCTCTTCCAAATTTTCCTGTTACTGGGAAGGGCACCTCCCGCCCCGGGCATGGTCCAGCCCTGTTGTGAGGCCCTGGGGCCTCTGCACCAGCCCCCCCAGCTGCCCCTTCTCTTCTCTGGGGCAGGCCCCCAATACCCACCAGTGGAAGCCCCCCCTCCATTCAGTCCCTAACTGATCTCCCGAAAGCACAGCTCTGACCCTACTGCCCCTCCTGCTATAACCTGCACTGGCTCCCCACCCCCTCCAGGACTAAAGGTCACCTTGCCCACCTTGTCTGACACCTCACTCTGACCCAGCCCAGCAGCCTTCTCACTATCCCCTGAAAAACACCACTTCTATTCTCCACTCTGGACCTTTCCCTGGTAGTCCCCCGTTCCCAGAATGCCTTTCTCCTCTCTGCCCGGAAGGTCCCAAATAAGCCCCTTTTCTCCAGGAAGCCTTTCCCAGCCCCTAATTCTGGGGCCTTCCCTCTGGGAGCTCGCAGTTGCTTCCTCCTTGTCTCCCCCATCAGACTGAAAGCTTCTCAAGGTCAGAGACCGTTCTTTGCTTTTTTTTTTTTTTGTATCCCCAGTGCTTAGCCTGGTGCCCAGCACACAGAGGGTGCCTAATAAATGCTTATAGCCTGACTCTTAGTCTGGTGTCCTTTTTCCCATGCCCCGGCTGCCCCTGGAACCTCTGGGGGTCAGCGTCCCAGCTTCAGGCCACCTCCCCCAAAGATCAGGAGGATACTTCTGAACCGATGAAGGGCCCCGCTGGCCGGGCCCAGCAGGCCCTCACAGTAGCTCCTCCTCAAAGCTGGCACCTTCAGAGACCCAGCTGGACCCGTGTTTCTTAGATGTGCTGGAGGCAGGGAGCCGGGAGCCGCTGCATGAGCTGGGGAAACTGAGGTCTGAGAAGCCTGCTCTCCACCCATTTTTCTTGACATCTTTTGTTTTTGCATCAGAAAGCAGCTGGTGAGGGCCAGGATGGGGCAGGGAGGGCCAGGGCAGCCATCGGAGGCCTCTGTGACCCCTGGGGGCAGGCTGGCCAGGAAGAACGGCAGGGGGCATCCCCAGGGGTCAGTGGCCTGGGCTTTTGTTTTCCAGTCAATCGGACATCCTCAGCCCAGGGAAGCTCTGTGTCTTGGAGTGCCATGGAAACCAGGAGTGGGCAAAGGGGAAGCCGGTGTGCTTGCCATGATGCTCAGGCTCCCTGCGGACAGGCAGCAACCCTTGGTAACCCGAGTGCAACTGAGCTGTGGGAGAGGGCACTCACGCCAGGGTCAAGGGGAGAAGAGGGCGGCTCCGGACTCGGACACAGAGCGCTGCATTTGGAGTCGGATGCCACCACTGAGCCTTGGAGCACTGGTGTGAGCTCATCCCAGTGCCCCCTTCTGCCACTCTGCCTCCCAAGCCAGCGTTCCACCCCCTTTGGGACTGACGCCTCAAGCTGACTCCCAAGGCCCTCCTGGATTCCCTGGGCCACCCGACGGCAGCCGTTGCCCAGGAATCCGCCTCTGGCACAGTTTCCCTCTGTGACGTCCACTCTCCACGCGGGATGATTCACAGCCTTGGCTGGACGCGTGCAGAGGGGAGCCACGACCACCCTTTGGTCTGTTTTCCTCCATGTCCATCGATGTGCATAGTGCTCATGTTGCTCCTGTCCTAGTGACAGATGGGATCTCGGAGCCCCTGGAAGCCCCAACCAACAAGGAGAATGCTGAGATGGGAATCATGGGGCCCTCAGAGGACTCAGCGACCGAGGAGAGCCAGGCCGAGAAAGGGGCCCGTCCCTTGGAGTTTGGAAGGCTCATAAGGAGGCCAGGCGGGGGGCTCTGGACAGCAGCATAGAGGGGCTGGGTGTGCTGTGGTCCACAGGGCCACAAAGAGTTGGACATGACTGAGAAAACGAATAGCAGCCCTAACGATCACCTCTGAAAATGCTTTCCTCTCCTCCGCCCCCCTTCCCGGCGCCCTTGGCCATCTGCTTAGCCTTTACTTTCCTTCTGATGGTTGCTAATGGTTTGTCCATTACACGAGTCTTTTTTAAAAGTCGTTTTATTTCCTGACTGAATTGCTCTGTGGCTTTCGGCCCCATTATTTTCTCTTCAAATCCTGGCTGGTGGACGCGTGCAAAGCCAAATTTGCCTCTGAGAGCGGCTTCGGCTGATTCCGAGCTTTCTGAACACCCTTGGGCATTGGTGAGCACAGAGCCCGAAGCACCGGCAGTGGAGGGGCCTAGGCCAGTATCCAGGAGCACGGCAAAAGTCTCCAGTCACAGACTTCCACACAAACCTGACCAACTGGGTCTCATGACCTCAGGAGTGAAAGGAGACCAGACTCCCGGGTTCTGCATGCCAAGAGCCTGGAAGGAACAGGGAATGATGGAGCTGACAGGTGTGCGAGTGAGCCTGGGACTCCATGTGGAATGGCTGGGGAGCCTGCTATTGTGATGATATAGAAAAGGACCTTTAAGGAACAGGTATAGATATGAGGAGCAGATGTAGACCATCTGTAACTGGTTTAGGTCAGGAAACATCATGGTGGAGAGAAGACTCTTGAATTCAGCTTGGCATTCATGGCCTAGAGATGATGCTCCAAGGAGCAGGCCCTGGAGGACATTCTATATGCCAATGGCAACATTATAGCAATGACCAACCACTAACAGGACCAGGAAGACATTCTATATGCCAATGGTAACATTGTAGCAACAACCAACCATGAGCAGGACCAAAAGGACATTCTATATACCAATGGCAACATTGTAGCAAGGACCAACTACTAGCAGGACCAAGAGAACATCCTATGTAGCAATGGCAACATTGTAGCAATGACCAACCATGAGCAGGACCAGGAAGACATTCTATATACCAATGGCAACATTGTAGCAATGACCAACCACTAGCAGGACCAGGAAGACATTCTATATACCGATAGCAACATTGCAGCAATGGCCAACAGTGAGCAGAACCAGAACATCCTATGGGAGGACATCCTATATACTAACGGCAATATTGCAGCAATAGCCAACCATGAGCAGAACCAGGAGAACATCCTATACAGTAACAGCAACACTGTGACAATGACCAACCGTGAAAGACTCGGGGACTCTGCTCAAGGTGACAAAGTCCAAAGAGAGAGCTGAGGGACTCTGAGCACAGAGTGAAGTGCAATCTTTCACTTTCTTTGTCCCCCCCTTTTTTTTGCAACAAGGCTAATGGAAATATGTTTTGCATGATTTCCCATGTATAATTGATATCATGTTGTGGCCTGGGCGGATGGCAGTGCCATTTATAGTAAGAGGGAAGGTGGGAGGGGAGAAAAATAATGAGTTCTGGTCTGGACACACCGAGGGCTTCTCCAACTTTTTCTACTTTCACCCAAGAGATTTTTACTTTGGATCTCTAAGCGTACAAAATCAAATGGTTATTGATAATAAACCATCATTTTGTGACTCCACATTCAGTTACAAGGCCCCATATGGGATCACGACCCACAGTTTAAGGAGCTGGGGTCTATAAGACGTGAGCCAGTCGAGGATGAACTTTCTCCCCTACCGGGTCTCTCTGAGCCATAGTGTCTGTACCCCTTGGGGTACTGTTGGGTGGTAAGCTGGGTGTTGGGCTTGTGCCATGCAGGGCCGGGAGCCAATCTCACCTAAACTTCGCAGCTCCCCAGCAGGGACTTACTAAATGTCTGCTGAATCAGGCTGAGGGCTCTGAGGACTTTTTCTCCAGTGAAGAAAGGGGAGAAAGGGCTGTTGACAGTGATCAGGAGGAAAAACTTGCCTTTCTTGATGAAAGGGAGGATGTTACATCACGAGCACATAAGCAAACTTAGCACGGACTGCTGAGTCACAGCCCACAGGCCCCTCTCGGGGCCTTGAGGGAAAGTGATACTGGGGAGCACGAGCCAAGCTTCCCCCAAGCAAGAGGGTCTCCAGCTACTTCCCCTTTTGGGTGTCCAGCCCGCAGCTGCACCACTTAGCTCAATGAGCCCCCAATTCAAGAAACCACAGCCAGCCGGCAAGATGGCACCCAGCACACAACAAGCAGGCAACCAGTGGCGTTGGTCACCATGGGAAACCCATCATGGGGGGTCCTGGTTTGGACCTCCTTTTACAGATGGGGAAACGGATTCTGAGGGACGGAAGTGACGTGTCCAAATGTGTGAATCTGGAGGATCCGAACTCATGCCTTCCACCCCATGGCCAGCATTCTGCCCCCAAGAAGTGCGGGACACACTTAAATCAGCCCCAAGTCTGGGCCTCTCGGTCCCCAAGCTCAGGGGACGTTTCCCAAATGCAGGAAAGGGAACAAGCTCTCCCAGTTCGCTCGGATGGAGATCGAAGACCACACATCCAGAGGGAGGACGCCTCGCGGGCAGCTTTTCAGTTTCCAAATCCCTGCAGATGTGGCTCGGATTTAGGCCCTCACGGCCCGTTGCACAGATGTTTTCTGATGACTCACTCAATGAGGCGGCACTGCACGGGCACAGCCAGGCCCCTGATGCCAGGGCTGACGAGAGGCTTCCTTCCAGGCTGCCGCTCTGCACGCTTCAGCTGCAGGGGCTGGCGGCCACTCAGCCCTCGACCTTCTCGGGGTCAGAGAAGCCCGTGTCTCAGCCTCATCTGCTTATGTGGCCAGGCAATCCTACTGCCCCCTCCCCCCTTTTCAGTGCAGGAAGAAGGCCATGGGCATTGGGAAACCCAGGCCCCTGACTCAGGGTACCATGAAGCAGTAGGAACAGCTGTGTCACCCTAAGCCTGTCACTGCCTCCCTAGAGCTCGGCTCCCTGCTCCATAAGGTGTCAGAGGAGCTTCCAGAAGGCAGGGAGGACCCTGCTCTTCTCGATGCAGTCCCAATGCTTGCCCAGAGAAGATGCTTTAAAATGCCATTTCCACCCTTCAATGCATCCTCTGGGAAAGATGGGCACCTGGGCAGTGCCCTGGCTCTGGGGCATCTGCCCTACAGCAGGTGGGGACTGGAGCCAAAGGTCTCTGGGAGGGTCCCTTTGGCTTGAGTCAGGTCCTCATTAATCCCTGCTGACCACTTAGTAGACAGTACCTTCCCTGAACTAGGTGCCTAGGAACCCACCCAGGGCCAGCATCAGGAGCAGGAGATACCCTCAACACCCCTCCATGGGGCACCTTAAAGATGGTCACCCTGAGTGACCTCTCCCACAACCTGGGGGGGCAGGTTCTTATCACACAAAGTGCCCCTCGATTGCAGGCTCAGAGGGGCTTTGTCAGGACGAGCCAGACCTCCCGTGGCAGCCTCTTGGTCTGGCCACGGGCCACGGGCAGAGGAGGAGGAGGACCCCAAGAACTGCCCTGCTTCCAAAGGGATCTCATTTTGTTTCTCCTAGGACAGCTCTGCTGGGCAGCCAGGGCAGACCTCAACAACTCTCAACTCCCCTTTCCCAAGGGGTCGGACTTCTCCCACAGGGTACAGTCTCCCCACCAGGCAACAGCCCCCTACGGGTCAGCCGGCCAGTGCTCAAAGGCCCCCAGGGAGAGGAGCCCTTGGCCCCTCACTGACAGGAAGTTGGGCTGAAATCAGCCTCTTTGCGACATCTCCCCCTCAATCTGCTGCCTCTGGGGTCAAAGGGGACATCTTCCCATCACAGCCTTCAAACCCCAGAACACAGCTCCCTAACCCCAAGCCCTCCACTTTCCCCCCGTCTTGTTTTCTCCAGGGCTCCCATTCATGCCCCTTCTCCTCATCCTCATACAAGCCGACCTCCAGACCATCACTGTGCTGATGGCTGCTCCTGAGTACTCCCTCAGCTTAACAGTGTCCTTCGATCTTTCATTTTACAGATGAGGAAACTGAGGCACACACTTTTAAGGAGGGCACAATCTGCTGCCCAGCTCCAGAGAGCAGGGGGCCAGGTCACTGAGACAGCAAGGGACTCCCTCCCTTCCAGAGCGGGGAGGCAGGGACACCAGAGATTGTATTAAGGGGACTCCTTCCCAATTTGCATTCGAGGCTCAGGGGTAGCCTATTCAAAGGCCCAAGGGAGTTTGGGGTGTCCCTAGTGGGGAACCGCAAGGCCTGGAAAAAAGGTCCTGCTGATTCTGGAGAGTCACTGCCCATAGAGGTGGATGCCGGGACGACAAGAGCCCACGCTCCCTGCACCCGTCCCAGTCTCTCACTTCTGGGGTTCACACTCTGCCCATGCCCCACCCCCCGCTGGGGTCCACTCTGGTTTAGCCATGAATTATAACTTATGTGTAAGGCAGGACCCAGCTGGCTGCCTTCTAAGTCTGTTTTTAAGGATTGTACATGAAAACTTAAAGAGATCTTCCTTTATATTGCATATGAGGGAAACTGAGGCTCAGAGAGGGAAGGGATTTGCCCAAAGTAACATAGAAATTATGGGCAGAATCTGAATACAGGTCCTCTGACTCTAAACCCAGCACTCTTTCATGGGGCTGCCACGGGGCCGGGGGCAGAGGGTCCCATCCCTCATCCGATAGGGGTAAACTGAGGTTTTGCTGCCTCCCTGCCTCAGAAGCTCCCTTCACAGCTTTTCCTCCAAGTCACAACCCACAATTGTTTTTTCCCTTTCTTCTCTTTTAAAAAAGGCGTGGCTGCTGTGGCTTCCTTAAGGCAGATCACCCATGGGCAACAAGTGGGCAGCAGGTCCCATCCTCCAATGCCAGCCTAATGCCAGCCTTGGAAAGCCTCAGGAAATGGCCCTTGACAGGGCCAGGAGCCAGAGAGGACTCCCCCTCCCCAGCCTGCCATGCCAGGAGGGCACATCTGCGAGTTTGAGGGCTCACTGATGGGCTGCCCACCCAGGCTGTCTCCTGGGTCACTGCCAACTGCCACCATGGCCGGTGTGTCCAGGGGGCGGAGGGCCTTTCCCCAGTCATCCGGAGCCTGGTTCCAGAAGCGACCTTGGACGCCATCAAGCCTGAGCTCACCGGCCTTGATTATGGTACCCATCTTCAGCGTCCCCCAGTGCCCCGCGCTCCCAGGTGCCTTGGCCACAGGCCTTGAGGCAACTGAAAGCCCCACAGCCGGATGTGAGACATCTGGGGAGCCCTGTCTGTCTCTGTCCCCACCATCCCACTCTCTCTCTCTCACACACACACACACACACACACACACACTTTTGTCTTGCTTCTTTCTGCATGCTGTCTCCTTCCCCTAGAAAGCCCTGAGCCGGACCATGAGGGGTGAAGGGGAGAGTCAAAAAAGGACCTGTGGACACCCCACTGCAGCCCCCACTGCAGCCCCACCACAGCTCCCATCACAGCTCCATCGCAGCCCCCATCATGGCCCCACTGCAGCCCCCATCACAGCCCCATCGCAGACCCACTGCAGCCCCCACCACAGGTCCCACTGCAGCCCCCACCACGGGTCCCACTGCAGCCCTCACAAGAGCTTCACCGCAGGACAGAAGAGGCAGAGGACAGTTAGTGGGGGTGGAAGGGGCAGGAGATGCCGGCAGAGAGGGACTGAGCGAGGTTAGGCAGGGTTACGGCCATCTGGCTCGGGGAGGCTGGGAAGCCGAGGACCCGAGTGGCTGGGGGTGCGAGCAGGAGCCACCTGTGGGCTGAAGTCCCCTGGGGTGAGGACAGGAGCGGGCACGGATGGAAAATGTCTGGGAGGGAGTGCCCCGGGGGGCTGTGGCCCGCAGGATTGAAGAGCCCGTGTCCCACAGGAGCCAAGGATAGAGGGATGGGGCATGGGGAGAGGAAGGGGCAATGGGGAGAGAGCCCAAGCCCAGGAAGAGACAGCAGGGCGGGCACACTGCTGGGAAACGACATCAGAACAAGAGGGGCCCCCGGGTGGCAGTCACTCCCCTGGCATCCCCCCCATTGGCCACTGGATCACTGAATGGCAAGGATGGCTTGGCTCCTTTGGCTGGACCAAGCCGGGCAGGGGCACCAGCCCCATGCTCCTAACAGGGCAGCACTCAGTGGGCTCGGGCCTTCGTTCCTACCATCTTTGCCCAGGACCAAGTCTGTGAGGAGGGCGGGGAGGGGCAGAGACCAGCCGCTGGCCACTGGGCGGGTGCTCAACTTCTTACCGCTCTCTGCCCTTGTTTCTCCCTGATTTGGGGTCCTGGGGCGGCCTGGGGCTTCAAGGAGCCCCAAGTGTCCTCCCTCTCCTTTCTACCCTCATTAAAGTGACCTCAGATGGGCGTGCTGGGGTAGAGGACCGTGAGGGCCTTTGGTCCTTGGGGAGTGCCCCACCCGTCTCCCCACTGGCCTGGCCTTCACCGTTAGAACCCCCTCTTCAGGGTAAGGCACTACGCGGCCGAGGCCTGGGTAAAGTAGGTGGCCTGGCAGGGAGGGCGAGGAGGCAGGCTGGAGGCCGCCCATTCAGAACCCCGGGGGGCTCGGGCCCTGGGAAGGGGAACACAGGGGAGGCGTGCTGACACAAGGAGGGAGAAGGGGCAGGGCCAAGATCTGGAGGACCACTATGGGGCAAGAGAGGAGCTGGAGGGGGGGGGTCCCTGCCTGCCCTCCCCCCCAGACAGTCTGAGCTGTTCCCAGTGCTTGGGCAGCAGGATGGGGGGGAGATGGGTCTGCCAAAGGCCAAGGTCAGCTCAGCTCTTGCTTAGCACATCCGCCTACGAGTCCTGGGACAGCCCCATTTTCCAAGAACCCCCAGCCCAGCAAGGGGAGGGCTCCCCGCCTCTGAACCTGCTCCCTTGTTTACTCGGACCGATGCCAGGAGTCAGAGAAGCACAATCAGCTCCTGAGGGAGAGCCTGATTTATGGTGGACCAGGAGCTCTAAGGCCGGCAGACAGAAGCTCCGCCAAAGGGCGGGCACACAGCCGAGCTGCCAAAGTCTCCGGCCTTGCTGCCAGAGCCTGCCCCCCCCAGGGACCCCCACCGAGCTCCGTGACCCCCAAGGGCCAAGAACCCCCAGGGGAGCTCAGAAAGGAGGGGGCTTTGGGGCTGGCGTCTCAGCTTCCTGGCCCTCAGAGCACCCCAGATAAGGGGGGGCCGTGGAGAGTGCCGGCCCCGAGGTCAGGAAGGCCTGGGGGGCCCTATGTGTGCCTCGGTTTCCTCAGAATGAGCCGGGGAGGAAACGGCCAACCCTGCCGGCAAGAAAAGCCCAGACGGGCTCACACGGAATCGGAACCACAAGGGCCTGTGGCCAGCGGAAGGGTCACACTAGTAAGACAGAAGGGTCTGGCAGAAAGCCTCTGCGCTTTCGGGGACAGGCCCAGGCCCTCTCCTCACCCCTCATCAGCCCATTGACCCGGTGCTCCTCCATCAGGGCTGGGGGCTTCCTTCCTCCCGGGCAGTTTCCTCTCTCCCCCCCCATCCCAAGGGGGCACTCCCTCCGCTGGCCCTGGACTTCTTCTGGTCCGAGGGGCTCCTGCTCTCCCTTTTTGGGGTCCCAATTCACCCCACTTTGGCTCAGGAGTCCCTCCCTCTCCACTCTTTCCTTCCCACGATGGGGACCACCTTTCGAGGCCTGGAGAAGCCCCCCCTCCTTGTCCCCCTCGACAGCCCAGTTTCTTAAAAAGCTGCCGATAAGGCGCTCTCCCAGAGCTGGGGGGTCAGAGGGCAAGCAATCGACACCCGTGGGACTCCCATGAAATGCGAGGGCCAGGACCTGCTCCCAGCCCCCAATGAGCACCGTTTGCCCCCCAAAGGGCAGTGCCCAGCGTGAACGGCGTGGCCATCTGGAAAGCCCTTTGGAACCCTGCCCCGATGGCCACTCCATTGTGCGGCCCCTGACTCAGCAACAGCTCCCGAGAGTAGACGTCCCCAAAGGGGTCAAAAAAAGGGGAAAGTCCCGCAGCCGGCGGGGGCTGGGAAACAGCCGGGAAGCAGTAGGGCCCCCGCAGCTGCCCCACCGAGACCCCCACTAAAACACCCGTGTCACTGCAGCCCCCCCACTAAGACACCCCGCATCACTGCAGCACCCCTGCCAAGGCCCTCTGTTTCCCCCACAGCATCCCTGCCAGGATGCCCCATTCTACCACAGCCCCCCATTCCCCCTCAGTACGCCCGCTGCAGGGACTGCTGGGGCCAGGGAGGGAAAGCCTGTGGGGGGGCTGCTGAGCAATGCAGCGGGGGTACTGCCACGTATGGGCACATGTTGGAGGTACTGGGCCCCCCCACCCCCAGGTCAGTGCCCTGGCCCGGTTATAAGCGGCCCAAGCCATGCCTAGAGTCGGGAAAACCCATCTTTGAGTTCAAATCCAGCCTCAGACGTTTACTGGCTGGGTAACCCTGGGCAAGTCCATTCCCTCTGTGTGCCTCAGTTTCCTCATGTGTAAAATGAGAAGGAAATGGCCAGCGGATCCAGTGTCTCAGCCAAGAAAGCCCACGCAGACTGGATGGCACCAATCTGGGTCCGGACTACAGGAGACGGGGGCCCGGCCAGGCCGACACTCAGGTGGGTTAGCCCGGCTGGGCGCCTCCGGATCACTGCGGCAAAGAAAGCCGGGGCCCCGGGCCAAGCACGCCGGGAACCCCTTCCCCGGGGTCCCTCTGACCTCGGCTCCTGCCTCTTCCACCAGCTGGCCTCAGGCCCGAAGCGGAGGCAGGCAGGTGACCACGGGCAAGGCCAGCGGGCACATTAGCCACAGGCCAGCGGCTGCACAAAGGGAGGACAAAGGGGAGTGGGGGAGGCTGGGAGCCGGGCGAAAAGCTCTCTGGAGGGAGGTGAGATCTGCGAAGTGGGCAGGGCCTCCTGCCATCCCGGCTTACTGTGAACTTTCACGGCCTTTGACTTTTGTGTTGGCAGCGGGCAGCTGCGGCAGCCTCACCTGCGCCAGCCCTTCCTTGGCTCGGCTGGCCAAGGGGGTTGGCCGGGCTCAGCTTCCCAGCCAGGGCCCCAAGGGACTGGGCCAGAGCCGGGCTCCCCGCAGGACCCCGAGGGACTAAGCCAGGTTCCCCCCAGGACCCCAAGGGACTGAGCCAGGGCCGGGCTCCCCCAGG
>JAJPUD010007999.1:86587-97193 GCA_023553655.1 Myrmecobius fasciatus
CCCCCCCAGCGGAGCCTTTCCAACTTGGTGGGACTGGGAGGGGTCTCTTCCTGTTGCCCCTCCTCTCCCTTTCCCCAGTCTTCCTCCCTTCTCTTCCCTCTCCTCCTTCTTCCTCCCTTTTTCTTTTTCATCCTCTCCCTCTCTTCCCCCTCTTCCTTCTCTTTTCCCCCTCCTCCTTCCTCCCTCTTCCCCCTCCTCCTTCTTTCTTCTCACCCCATCCTCTGTCCTTCTTCCTCTCTTTTCTCCTCTTCTTCCCCCTTTTCCCTCCCCTTCTCCTCACTCCTTCCCTCTCCTTTAACCTCCTCTCCTTCCAGCCCTTCCCCCTCCTTCATTTTCCCCTCTCTTTCCCCCTCCCCCCTTTCCCCCTGTCTCAGAGGCTTTCCAGCCTGAACCCTTTATTTTACAGAGGAGAAAAACAAAGGCAAAAAATCCACTGACTTACTTAGTCACCCCGAGAGCCAGAGTGGAACACTAAAACCCTGAAACTTTCTCTTCCTCCTTGAGTTCTCCCTTCCGGGCCCAGACACCAGCAGCTACGAGGCTAGGGTCATCTCCCGTGGCCAGGCCTTTGCCCTGGCTGGGCCCAGACCTGGAGGGCTCCACTTTTGTTTCCGGTGCTTTTCTCAAAGGTCGTCCTCCCTCGGCCCAGAAGTTACTTTGTATCTAATCTTTATGACTCAACAACATGAGAGCAGATAAGGGCCTTGAAGGCAGGACCCAGCCAAATCCCAGTCTTGGTGTGGATGTTCCAACAATGCTTGTTGACTGAATGAAGGCCCTTACTGCCTTCTTTTAGGTCCCTGGGGAGACTTGGGGGGAGCCACCGTCTTAGGAGGCTACCTGGGGGGAGGGGCTGAGGAAGAGCCGTAGACTCCTGAGGGGGGATGGGGGCCAAGACAACCTCTCACTTGCTTCTGAATCATAGAGCCCCCCCAATATCTCCCTTTCCCTGGGAGTCTAATGGCAGGTACTCTCCTTGGGGGCACCGAGATCCCCGGCCTGCCCCGGAGTTGCTCCCACACTTCGGAGGGACTTCCTGGAGCTGGTCAGTCCAGACCGTTTAGGATCCCAGCTGAGACATAAAAGGCGCTTAATAAATGTTTATTGAATGAATCAGAGAGATGACATTGGGCATCTCCTCTCTGGGAATATATGTAAACAATGATAATATCAACAATAATTAGCATTTAGCAATAGGAAGTGCTTTATGTATTATTTCATCTGATCCTTACCCCAACCCTGTTAGGAAGGTGCTAGTCTAATCCCCATTTTACAAATGAGGAAACTGAGGATGAGAAAGACTAAGTGATTAGTTCAGTCACATCCGGCCAATTAGTGTCAGAGGTAGGATTTGAATTCAGGTCTCCTTATTCCCAAGTACAGCGCTTTCCACCGCACCACCTAGCGACCAAAAGCATATAAGCAAGGGCTTCCCTTCCCCGCCCCCAATAACTCCCCCCCATATTAATATTATTTTTTAATTAATGAAAAGCCATCTTCCACTCCCCCAACCCACCCAAGAAAAAAAGGCAGACCCTGTCCGAACCCTGCACAGTCAAGCAAGACCCATCCCTGGATTGGCCGGGTCCAGGAGAAAAGGTTGATTTCCCAGCGCGCTTTGCGCCCTCCCCTCCCCTTCCGGACCTCCCCCCTTGTCCCTTTCCAAGCTGTTGGCAACATTGTTGTTACAATGTAACTGCTTCCCTGGTTCTGCTGGCTTCCGTCTGCATCGGTTCAAGGGAGTCTTTCCCCGGCACTCGTTTGTCCCAGTCCGGTCCTGTTCCATCCCACCCCATCCGGTGACCGTCACCCGTTCAGCCGATTCCCCTCCAATATGTCGCCCCCTTCCCACTCCCCCACCCCCCCATTTCCAGCTTTTTGCTATGGAGAAAGCGTTCGAGAAGTATTTCTGTACAGAAGAGGCCGAGATCTTTGGCGCCTCTGGAATATGGCTGGGGGAGCCTGTGGCTCCTACAAATGGCCGACATGTGGGGTACTCCTCCACTTTGCTTTCCAAGCAGCCAGGCCTGTCCCCACCCCCAACAGCATCACGTCTATGAAGGGAGGATGCCGGGAGCCCAGGGGATGGAGGCTAATAGGCATCCTGAAATGGCCTTCAGAGAAGGCAGGCCCTTGGGACAGGCGGGCCTCATGGGTGCCCTCAATCAGTGGCAGGATGGGCATTTGGCAGAGACATCAAGCGAGATGATCTAGGTTCCACACTTGTCAGACCTTTGGGAGCTATTGGCTATCGTTTTAGAACTCTATGTATGTTATTATTCCATCTGGCAAAGTCAGTTCTTTTAGAGTAGAAAGCAGCCCTATTCTCTTCTAAAAAAAGGCAGAGATTGGGAGATGGAGATGGTACAGAGAGAAAAATTAATGATAATCAGGGAGTCAGGGTAGTCCACAAGCCGGAATCAGGACCTCAGGGTTGGCAGAGGGCGGCCTTCTAAGCCAAGGCACCGAGGAGCTGGGAGCGAGCTGCAAAGCTTTGGAGAATAAGAAGTTTTGCCCTATGATCAGTAGCAAGGGGAAGACTTCCCTTTTTTCCATTTCCCGGTTGGGGGCCGGGGTTGGTTTTTTTAGAAAGCGGTGTACATTGCCTGACCATACTACTTCTGATTGGCTCTCCAGAGATCTCCGAGCAGGTCTCCAGGCAGCATCTCCCTCAGATTGCCTCCTAATCATTTCTCTGGGCAACAGCCTCCTAACTGGCCTCCTTGCCTCTAGTAACTGCCCTCTCCAATTGGGTCTCCACTCAGCTGCCAAAGTGGTTGTGCTACAGAGTAGCTTGGACCCTTGGCTCCCTGGGTTGACATTTAAAGCCAGTTCCAGCCTGGCCCCACAAACCACTCCACTCCTTTGCGTGGGCCATCCCCCACTTTTAGAAAGCCATCAGTCCTCATTTCTACCTTGGAGTACCCTGTTTCCTTCAAAATGGAGCTAAGATGGAGCCACCAAAGACCCCAGACTCTTCCCTTGGGTTCTGTAATCCCGGACGGTGCTTGGGACAAAAAAGTAAATAAGGTTGTGGAATTGAATCAAGCCAGACTGAACTCCCTCCCTGTCTTCTCTCAGTACCCAGCTCAGGTGGCGCTACCTGGGGCAGCCTTCCCGCTATCCCGGCCTCAGTGAGTCTGTGCCTGCCCACCTGCCTCAGGCTCCCCTTGGAGCTGGCAGCAGGTCTGTAAGACTGTAGTCTTGAGGGCAGCCACGAGACCTCCCCTTGTGTCTGGAGTATCCGATCGCCTCATTTAGTGTGGTGACGGGCAGCTGAGGTGTGCCAGGCGCCCCAGAAAACCTTCCCTGCCCCAAGGGGAAGCCACAAAAGCAGACTTGTGTGGGGAGGAAAGGGAGGCCCAGAATAAGGGGACTAAGTGAGGAGGGGGACATGGGGGAGAATGGGGCTGTTTGTCATCTCTGTAGAGCAGAGGAGGCAGCAAGCAGAGACGTGTCCAGGCAAGGGCTTTAAAATAGGGCCAAAGGGTCAGTCAGAGCCCAGCCTAGAGACCTGATCTTTGTCACAGAGTGCCTGGTGCCACTGAGGCCACTGACCTCTGACTGTAAATCCCAGTGCCAACGGGAGAGGAGGCGCTGAGGCTGGGAGGATGTGGGGCCATGTGTGTGGGGGGAACAAGAGGCAGCTCCCTGTCCTCCCATACATCCGGAGCTCCTCCTCTCCTCTAGCCACTCAGGGTCAGCCGAGGCCACTGACATTGACCCTGACCTAGAAGTCCAGGCAGCTTCCAAATTCTAGGTATCGATCTGAAATGGCTACACGGGCTGAACTCGGAAAACGGGAGCTCTTCTGCCCAAGCCCCTGGCCCTGCCCGTGCCTAGTGTGCTCTGGGGGATGGCTTGTTGGTTATTGCCTTTTGTTCTGGAAGAGCACCAAAATGACATCACCACGTTAGAGTCAAATTACAGTGAGTCCAGCTGTATCAGACCACTAGAGCTCCGAAGGTTCTGCTGCGGCTCAGACACAAGTAGTCCCTATGGACATTAAAGTCCCTACTTTGTCTACTTGGCCCATATAGCACAGCACCTTCTCTGATGAAGGTGCACCATTCTGGGTGTCTCCCATCTCATGCAATCAATTCTAAAGTTCTTAAGAGAGAGACCTTGCAAGGGTCCCTGTATCGTTTTTTCTGACCACCTTGTGAACCCGTGCCCTGTGTGAATTCTCCGTAAAATGGTGTTTGGGGCAAGATTGTCTGGCATTTGCAAACTGTGGCCAGCAGAGAGTTGTACTCTGCAACAGAGTCTGAATACTTGGCAGCTAGTTTGAGAGAGGACCTCAGGGTCCGGTACCTTAACCTGCGAGGAGTTCTTCAGAATCTTCCTTAGACAATTCAGATGAGAGCATTTCAGTTTCCTGGCGTGGCGCTGGTATAAATTCAGGTCTTACAACCATGAGGCATACACAGTGCTCTTAGACCTTCAGTTTCCTCTTCTCTCCCACACTTTTTTTTCTTTTTCCATTTCAATAAGCCTTTCTTTTTTCTTTTTTTTTCTCAATAGTATTTTATTATTCCTGTCATTGGTTATGAGGTGATACTTCAGAGTTGTCTTAATTTGCTAATCAATAGTTATTTAGAGCATTTTTTCACATGATGACAAATGGCTTTAATTTCTTCATCTGAAAATTGTTCATATCCTTTGATCATTTATCAATTGGGGAATGATTTCTATTCTTATAAATTTGACTCAGTTCTTTACATATTTTAGAAATGAGGCTTTTATCAGAAATCCTGCTGTAAAAGCTGTTTCCCAGATTTCTGCTTCCTTTCTGATCTTGGCTGCATTGGTTTTGTCTGTGCAAATCCTTTTGAATTTAACGCACCCCAAAGTCTTCATTTTGTATTTCATAATGTTCTCTAGTTCTTCTTTGGCCGTACATTCCTCCCTTCTTCAAAGATCTGACAGATAGACCATCCTTTGCTTTCCTAATTTACTTATGGTGTCACCCTTTATGTCTAACTCATGAATCTATTTCAACTTTATCTTGATAGAGAGTAGGAGATGTTGGTCTATGCCTAATTTCTTCCATACTAGTTTCCAATTTTCCCAGCAGTTTTTGTCAAATAGTGAGTTCTTATCCCAGAAACTGGAGTCTTTGGGTTTATCAGACACTGGATTACTATAGTCATTGACTATTGTGTCTTGTGTTCCACTATTTCACTGCTCCACAGCCAGTACCAAATGCTGCTTTACAATACAGTTTTAGGTCTGACACGGCTAGGCCATCTTTCTTTGCATTTTTTTTTATTAATTCCCTTGAAATTTTTGATCTTTTGTTGTTCCAGATGAATTTTGTCATTAAATTTTTTAGCTCTGTAAAGTAATTGTCTGGTCATTTGGTATGGCACTGAACAAGTAGATTAATTTAGTCAGAATTGTCTTTTATTATATTAGCTTGGCCTACCACAAGCAATTGACCTGTTTCCAGTTGTTTAGATAGTACTATTTGTGTGAAAAGTGTTTTGTAATTATGTTCATATAGTTCCTTTGTCTTGGCAAGTAGACTCTCAAATATTTTATTTTGTCTACAGTGATTTTATTTGTTGATTTTTATTAAACTTTTTATTTGCAAAACATATGCATAGGTAATTTTTCAACATTGATCCTTGCAAAGCTTTCTGTTACAAATTTTTCCCTCCTACCCCCCACCCCCTCCTCTAGATGGCAGGAAGTCTAATACATGTTAATTATGTTAAAATATTTGACAGATGGAATATGTTGTCTACAGTTATTTTAAATGGTATTTATCTCTTGCTGCTGGGCTTTCTTGGTGATGTATAGAAATGCTGATGACTATTTGGGTTTATTGTATATTCTGCATCTTTGCTAAAGTTAGTTGTTTAAAGCAGTTTTTAAACTGATTCTCTGGATTCTCTAAATATACCATCTGCAGAGTGATAGTTTTGTTTCTTCATTGCCTATACTAATTCCTAGTATTTGTTTTTCTTCTCTTATTGCTAAAGCTAACATTTCTAATACAATACTGAATAATAGTGATGATCATCCTTTTTCTAATCAATCAATGCTCATCCCCATTATACATAATGCTTGCTGGTGGTTTTAAATAGATATTACTTAGCATTTAATGAAAATTCCATTTATTACATTGAAGGATCGAAGGGCCTGGAACCAGATATTCCGAAGGGCAAAGGAATTTGAATTAAAGCCAAGAATAACCTACCCAGCTAGAATGAGCATCATCTTCCAGGGAAGAAGATGGTCATTCAATGATATAGGTGAATTTCACCTATTTCTAATGAAAAGACCAGATCTGAACAAAAAATTCGACATCCAAACACAGAACTCAAGAGATGCATAAAAAGGTAAAAAGGAAAGGACTCTTGAGAACTTTATTTCTACTATGGGGATACTTAAAGTTTGGGGGTATAATTAACTAGATATTACTTTGATGATATGAAAAAGAGTACTAGAGGGGAAAAGGTTGTCATACTGGGGAAAAGAGGGAAAAAGTGGTAAAATAAGATCTAAAAAAAAAGAGGTAAAAACAAGGTAAAATCTCTTGAAGAGGCAAAAATAATTGAGAGAAAGAGGGGAGGGAGATGAACATTGTGTAAATCTTACTCTCATCAGGTTGGGCTCTAAAAGTGTATATCAGACACTTGATTTCACATAGAAACTTGTCTGTTGCTAGAGGGAAGTGGGAGGGAAAGGAGGAAAATTCCATTTATTTCTATGCTCTATACTGTTTTTACTAAGAATTAATGTTATACTTTGTCAAATGCTTTTTCTGCATCTGTTGAGATAATCATATGATTTCTATTAATTTGATTATTGATATTGTCAATTATGCTGATAATTTTCTTGATATTTTCTTTCTCTGTTTTGGCTCTTCCTGGTTTAAATATCAATGCCATATCTGTGTCATAAAAAGAATTTGGTAAGACTCCTTCTTCCCCTATTTTTCCAAGTAGTTATATAGTATTGGAATTAATTGTTCTTTAAATGTTTGATAGAAGTCACTTGTAAATCTCTCTGGCCCTGGAGGTTTTTTCTTTTGGTAATCTTGCCATCCCCAGCCTTGCCACACCCAGACAAGAATTCCCCATTCCTCAGCCTTGACTCCACAGTCCTACAATGTGTTACAGCATGGAAGTGACAGCTCCATATAGGAATCCACTTTGTCCCTCCACCCATACAGGGCTGCTGCCAATGCTGCCTTCCCAATACATACACAGGCGAGAGCCCAGAGTGCCAAACCTTTTGTGGAGGATGAGCTAGGAGGAGATGAGGAAGATGTTGAAGTTCATAGATAGAGGCCTCAGACAGGTGTTCCAAGAGGCTGGCAAAGTGACTTTATTTCCTGAACCTCAACTTGGGACTAGTTCAATTTTATTTTATTTATTTATTTATTTATTTACTCATTTATTTATTTATTTGTTTGTTTGTTTGTTTATTTATTTATTCATTCATTCATTCATTCATTCATTCATTCATTCATTCATTTATTTATTTATTTATTTATTTATTTATTTATTTATTGGCTGAGGCAATTGGGGTTAAGTGACTTGCCCAGGGTCACACAGCTAGGAAGTATTAAGTATCTGAGAGCAGATTTGAACTCAGGTCCTCCTGACTTCAGGGCTGGTGTTCTATCTACTGTGCCACCTAGATGCCCCTTCAATTTCTTTTCTAAAATGGGACTATTTAAATAGCTAATTTTCTCTTCTATTAATCTGGGCAATTTATAACTATTCATCCATTTCACTTAGATTATTAGATTTATTGGCATATAGTTGGAAAATAGTTCCTAATTATTGCTTTAATTTTCTCTTCATTGGTGGTAAGTTTACCTTTCCATTTTTGATATTGGAAACTTGGTTTTCTGCTTTCCTTTTTCTAATCAAGTTAATCAAAGATTTATCTATTTTGCTGGATTTTTTCACAAAACCAACTCTTACTTTTATTTATTAGTTCTATAGTTTTCTTCCTTTCAATTTTATTAATCTTTCTTTGATTTTCAAATTTTCTTATGTAATATTTGAGTTGTAATTTGTTCTTTTTTAAATCTTTTTTTTTTTTTTAGTTTCATGCCCAATTCAATGATTTCTTCTTTTTCTGTTTTATTCATGTAAGCGACTAGGGATATTAAGATTTCTCCTAAGAACTGCTTTGGCTGCATCCCATAAGTTTTGGTATGTTGTCATTCTTTTGGATGAAATTATTGTGTCTATGATTTGTTTTTTGTCATTCTTTTGGATGAAATTATTGTGTCTATGATTTGTTTTTTGACCCACCTGTTTCCTAGGGTTAGATTGTTTAGTTTCCACTTAATTTTTGGTCTAGTTTTCTATGGTCCTTTATTACACATAATTTGAAAAGGATGCCTTTAATATTTCTACCTTTCTGTATTCGATTATGAAGTTTTTATGCCCTACTATAGGCAATTTTTGTGTAGGTGCGATATGCCACTGAGAAAAAGGTCTATTCCTTTCTAACCCTATTCAGTTTTCTCGAGGCCTATCATATGTAACATTTCTAAAATTCTATTTACCTCCTTAACTTCTTTCTTGTTTACTTTGTGGTTAGATTTATTTAGTTTGGAGAAGTGTCCCACACTTTTTTTGGAACCTCCCAAACACTAAGGAGCTCTAGCAATGTATGATCAGCCTCATTATCAATGTGTACATTCCTTGTACATCCCAAGGTAAGTGAATTTATGCACAGCATTCAAAATTTCTCCATTTGTTGTAATTGATAGTTCCACATATGGATGATTTGGGGCTGGTTGATGGAGGACCTGTGTTTTCTTGGTGTTAATTGTTAGGGCAAAATTAGCACAAGCAGCAGAAAATCAATCCATACTTTGCTGCATCTCGGTTTCATAGGCTGCATTGAGTGCACGATCATCTGCAAACAAAAAGTCATGTACCAACAGCTCCCTCCACTTTAGTTTTGGCAGCTGACCTTGTTGCCGTGTTCATCCTCATTGAAGGTGTTTGATAACATGACTGGAACCATGCTACAAAGCCTGGGAGCAGGCACACAGCCTTGTTTCACACCACTGGTGACTGGGAAAGTGTGAAAACATCTGATGGAGCGGGCTCTAGGGCTGGTCAAGCTGGTCAGGCCCTTGGCCCCCTTGTAGCATTCCTGGAGGGCCTGTGCTTGCCATCCCAAGCCAGGCCTTGCCATTCCCAGCTTTGCCACACCCAGGCAGGAATTCCCCATTCCTCACCTTGACTCCACAGCCCTACAATGTGTTACAGCATGGAAGTGACAGCTCCTTGTGAGAATACACTTTGTCTTTCACCTCTCTCTCTCTGTCTCTCTGTCTCTGTCTCTGTCTCTCTGTCTCTCTGTCTCTGTCTCTGTCTCTCTCTCTCTCTTTCTCTCTCTGTCTCTCTCTCTCTCTCTCTCTCTCTCTCTCTCTCTCTCTCTCGTCTATTTCTCTCTTGTCTCTCTCCCATCTCTCTGTCTCTGTCTCTCTGTTTCTGTCTCTGTCTCTCTCTCCTCCCTCCCCCCTTTCTTTTCTTTCCTTCCTTCCTACCTTCCTCTCTCTTTCTTTCTTTCTTTTTCTTTCTTTCTATCTTTCTTTCTTTTTTTCTTTCTTTCTCTTTCTTTCTTTCTCTTTCCTTCCTTTTTTACTTCCTTATAACTCCCTCCCCCACTGCTCCCCACAAACCATCCTCCTGAATCCAAACTTCCCTTATAATATAGTCAGGCAAGGCAGATTTGTGTTGTATTGGCCATGCCTGAAAATGTGTCTTGATTTCTGCACCCTCTCTGCCAAGAGGTGGGAGGCATGTCTCCCCCTAATAGGAGAAGATGTCATAATAATGAGGATGCTAACATTTCCATACTGCTTTAAGTTGTGCAAAGTGCTTTACAGATATTTTCTCATTTCATTCTCATAATAACCCTGAGAGGAAGCTGTCACTGTTCTTCCTATTTTACAGCTGAGGAAACTGAGATAGGCAGCAGTTAACGTCCAGGATTACCCAGATAGGATGTATCTGAAACTGAATTTGAACTTGAGTCTTCCTGACTCACCTAAAGAGCTGCCCTTTTTTTCTCTAGGTCATGAGCTTGTCTTAGTGTCTTGTGTGAAATGTTGATTTAAACCCAGTTTCTTCCAGACTGGCTTTCTGACTCTTCCAACACTTTTTGTCCTATAGGGAGTCTTTACCCCAGTGGTTTCTGTGCTCTCGTGCTCAGGTGCTGCTGGCTTTAATGGCCTCGATCCGCCGTTCTCATCAGCTCAATTTGACCAGCACTACGTTATCTTGCTCACTATTGCTTTGTGGCAGTTAGCAGTTGGATGTTGGGGCCCCTTCGTCCCCTCTTCTTGTCATTATCTCCCTGTTGTCTCTTTTGAGGACCTGTGCCATAGCTGGGCTCTGGGAGGCAGCCTTTTGTGGACTGGAAAGCCTGGCATCGGATCTGTAAAATAAGGTGAATCCTGGCCCTTCGGAACAAGCTCTGTGCGATGGGTCCCCTTGGTTATTCAGGAGCTTCCTGGTCAGGGGACTCCACGGAACTGGAAATCTCAGGCCCATCTATTGGTTCCTTCTACTGTCACGGGGCTCCAAGGTTGGCGAAGCGCTTTGTGGAGCTCCCCCCC
>JAJPUD010008000.1:0-35614 GCA_023553655.1 Myrmecobius fasciatus
ACCCATAGTGTGTGTCCACTTCTTTCACTGCTCCAAGAGGGCTGACGTGATGCTTCAGTCACACTTTGGGCTTCCTTAGAGGATATGTTTAGGAAATTTATTTCTCAGTCCAAAAGTGTGAGCAGTTTAGTCACTTTGCAAGTCAGACAGTTGACAGGTCTCCTCATAGTTTATTAGTATGCCTGGCTTTCCACAGTTACTCAAATGTTGATTATTCTAAATTTTTTCACCTAGTGAGTGTCTGGTGAAAACTAAAACCATACACTGGTTTTAATTTGACTATTCTTATTAATTCAATTCAGTAAACTTTTATTAAGTGCTTATTCTTTGCCAAGCCTGGAGATACAAATTTTCTTTTTAAAAAAGTCCCTGCCCTCAAGGAACTTTATAATCTAATGGGGGAAGAGACCACCAAAGGAAGATGGACAACAAAGAGGATTGAGGGTGGGGGACGAGACACTGGGAGGGGCTATAAGATGAGGGGAATCATGTTTTGTGGAGTTGAAATCCAGCAGAATTGTTGATAGTGAAGTGAGCTTAAAGTCTAATTCCTGCCCACGATAAAGGAAAACTCTGAGTGGAATATAGCCCACTATCTTTTAGCCACCCAGGGAATGATTTGGAGTATGCTTCCAAGCATGAAGAATAAGCATTTATTAAATGCCTGCTCTGTGCCAGTCACAGTGCTAAATGCTTTTACAAATATCTTATCAGTCATTCCTACAGCAACCCTGCAAGGTAAAGTAAGAATTATTTTTATCCCCATTTTACAGAAGAGGAAACTGAGGCAAAGGGTGAAGTGGCTTGCCCAGGGCGACACAACTAGTTAGTCTCTGAGGCTGCATTTGAACTTGAGTCTCTGTGTGTTGTAATACCCTCAATTGCTTCTGTCATGTCATCATTTGTAGTTTGTAGTGCTATCTTTCACCATTTATCTATTGGGGAGTGACTCTGGGTTTTATGTGTTGTCACTCCCTTCCATATTTGGAGATTCAGACCAACTTCCTTCCATACTATGTGGATGTCCCCTTCTCCCTTGGTACAATGTGAGCCCTTGGTGCCAGGTCTGTTTCCTTTTTTGTTACCTAGCATATTTAATAGGTGCTCATTAAATGCTTAATGAATTCATTAGTAAGTTGAATTTTAAGAGAAGTTTTCTATCCTTGTACTTAAAGTAAGTGATTTTTTTTTTCATATGTCTTATATTCCATTCCTCTTGTAAAATGTGATTAAAGTCTGATCTATAGGTTTCTATCTTTTAAATTGTTTTCATTTAGCTTATATAAAAACAAAGAAAAAGCAATACAGTGTATGATTAATTTTTTAAAACATTTTCTAATTGCTTTATTATCAACCATTTTTTTTCTTCTATATGCATTTTAAATGAATTGCTGAAGTTATCTTAGGTGCCTACCTTGATTTGTTACCTGTATAAGCTTGAAGAACATTTGAGATAAAAACTGACAAATTATTTTAAGTTGAAATTTAAGCCTGTTAAGTATATCACATGCTGTCTTGCCTTTACCAGAGATGGCAATATCTTTCTGTGAATACATAATTATCGTGAGATTTTAAGAGATCTTGGCTATGTTCTAAAAGTAAATTCCTATTACTGATTTCTTCAGTAGGTAATGAGATAGCTTATTTATTGTTATTGTTTACTTCTGCATCTTCATTGAAAGTACTTTAGAATTACTGACTAGTGAAAGAAATTGACAATGCAGTTACAGTAAAATGCCTCATTTTTAAATTGAATATTCACACCAGCCATCTTTTCTTTCAGGGAAAACGATTGGGTGTTCAGAAAACAAAAAGTAAGTATTTTGACATCTTTGAAAGTGCTTTCTTTTTAAAACAAAAGTAAGATTATATGAATGGGCCTTTTATGATACTCTGACTTTCTGGCAGCAGGATTCAAGTATGGAAGTAAGAAGTAAGATTGTTTAATGCTGCTACACATACTAGCAGCATGACAGTAAATAATTACTTAAGGCCTCTGAGACTCCCTTTCCTCAGCTGTAAATGGGACTTTTTCCTTTTCCTTGGGCTTATGAAAATTAAATAACTTCATATCTATGATAGCACTTTTTAAATTGGTGATATTATTGCCATTTGGGTGGGAGGTGGTGAAGAGTAGTAAATAGAATAAGCTATAGACTGACTATAAAGAGATGAAAATGTTCCATTAGGATTCTTTTTTTTATAAAAGCTATTTGTGGATTTTTTAGTATTTAGTGATAAAGGAATGTTTTGTGTTTCTCAGCAGGAAGGCTCAAAAAGCCATTTGTAAAGGTGGAAGATTCAAGTCAGTAAGTATAAAATATAAAGTAAAATTGGAGGAAATATTTTTTAGTTTTGTTTAAGGTTTCTTCTCTCCAGTTTTAAAGGAAAAAACAAAGGTTGTACAGTTACATTGCATAAAGTACATTTAATTAGAGAAAATACAAGCTTCACAGTAGGATTTGATTCAGCATAAATGCTATATAAAGGCAGATTTGATCTAGTGAATATGAAGATGCCTTATTTGATTACTTTGAAGTAGTGATTAGAAATCAGCCGTAATAAAACTACGTGGGTGGTGTTCCATATGTTTATAAGAAAAGTCAGGAGATGTGTCCTCCTTATATACTCTAGCTCCTGACTCTGTCTGCCTTCCCCCTCTTCTGCTTGGAGCCTTCTCTTTTGCTAGCCCATCTGGGGCTTTTAATTAGAACTATTATTTTCACCATTGTATGGCAAGAAGAGTTTTGAGGGAGAATTAGACCCACACTGATTGGGGGCTTTAGGCATGCCCCTGCCACCCCTCGAGGAATGGAAGTTGCAGAGTGTATATAGATGTACTTGGGAGCTCCCAAGGCCAGTGAGGTCACTGCCCTAGTCTAACTCAAAAAGGCATCTGTCTTCAGTTAGCTGAGAGCAGACTGGGTGGGTGTCTGTAAAATCGGTTTTGGCCCAATGACTCTGAGAGCTATTGTTCTTGCTAAGTGACCCTGGACAAGTCCCTTCTCCTCCTCTGCCTCTGCTTCCCATCTGGGAAGTGTGCTGGAGAAGGAAAAGGAGCCAGGAAAGGACCAAATGGGGCCGGGAAGAGTTGGGAGGGACTGAACAGCAGCACGTGCGCGTGAGCTGTGCGCTATATGAGTGTTGTGACTCTTTCTTATTGGAAATCAGAGTTCCTAGGAAGGAAGACATTTCGAAGCAGGGCAAGTTTTTCCAATTGCTCTTCATTTAAAAGAGACTTTATGTCGCTGGCTTCCAGAGTATCTGGTGAATGTCCTTCCCTGCTAATTGTGCCCTGGGTGGATAACGCCACACTCCTTAGCTATAATATTCTCGTAGGTCAAGGAGAACCAGGCTGGCTAGACTGGGTAGCTCATGCTGTAAATTGCTTTCAGAAATGGAAGCTTCTCATCTGGTGCAGCGCAGATAGGGTTCAACCCCATAAAGGCCTGGCTGACTTGAGGGGCTCCAGTGTCATGACCCCTTTGGGCTTGTGGCAAAGAGGGTACCTCCCACCATCGGTCAAGGGGGCTTGTCAGCCACATGGGTACCAGTCAATTGATTGGCTTGGGCCTTTCTACATGTTAACTGGAGTATTTTTAAGGACTAAGGGAATGTACCTTGTGGTGAAGAGGTTAATGAAATATTTGGTTCTGAAATTTAAAATTTATGTTTATAAAGCAGTTTTGTTTCATTTCATCTTTAAAAAAATTTTTTTCCCATGTTCCAGCCATTACAGACCATTTTACCTTCAATTGTCCAATATACCTCTTATAAACTATTCCGTCCCTAAGCCTTGCAGTCCTTTTGATTTGGATAAAACATCTAGTCTGCAGAAACAAATGCAAGCTAAGCAAAGGTTGGTTTGAATCTTTAATTTTTAATAATAGTAATAATTTGATAATAATAGTATTGTGTTACTAATATGAATAGATCTTGCCTTTACAACTCTCCTTTATGTAGGGATTTCCCCCACTGAAATGAAAAGGGATTCCAGGGCAAGGATCTGCTTCTTTGATTTGTATGCTTGTATTTGTGACCCCTGGACTTGCATGTGGTACCTGACCAACTACCATTAAGAAACCCCACTCCCTCCCTGAGAGTCCTCTTAGGCTCAGCCCAAGGACCTCCTTTCTTCTTTCTAAAGAAGGGTTTTGTAACCTTTTTGGTGTCATGCACATTTGGGCTAATAATGTTGAATACCACTATGATCTTTTACCTTTATTCATAGTTGAAGGAAATGCTCATTTTCTGTTAAAGATTAGTGAAAATAAAGACAGATACAATTTCATATCCATGTTCTTGAAGTCTCAGAAACCTATTCATGGCCCCCTGGACCTGAGGTCAAGATGTCTTGCTCTACACTCTCACTTCTTTCATCAGCTTCCTTGGGTTCAGTTATCATTTCTGCACAGATAACTCCACATCCATAGAACTATGAAAAAAGGTTTTGCAGTATTAAGCCATCCTTAACTGCTTCCGTTTTCTCATTCCCACATCCTGAAGTAATGAGTGGCATTTTTATAGTCTCTTAAGATTTGCAGAACAGTTTACATATATTACTTTATTTGTTATTAACTGCAACTTATTGAGTGAATGTTAAGCACATTTTACAGATAAGCATAACTAAGGCCTAGGGTAGTTAAGGAACTGGGTCCCATTGCAGATGATCTTCCAAAATGGGGCAAAAGACATGGAGATTGCATCCATCCTCGGGGAAGGGCCATAATCAGATCTGTGTTTCATGACTCTGTGGCCACTTGGCAGGCTACAGCTCAGAATCCCCAGTGAGAGCCCAGCAGCAGCTAGATGCCGAAGGTGGAAGGTCAGCCCTGAAAATGGCTCTTCAAGCTCTCAGTCCCATCAGTAAGTTATTAGAAGGAAGTCCTCCCCAAGCAGGTGAAGACTTTCCCCCACAAATGGGGGAAAATGAGGTGCTGGGGAGTGCTTAGAACCTGGATGCTAAGGTGCCCCACTTCATCCCGGGCTGGCAGCACTTGTCCTGACTTCTCTACTGCCACTGGACTGGATGGCCCTGGAAGAGAGGGGAAGGTTGGTGCTCTGCCTTGACTAAGTCCTAGGGAGGCACGAGTCAGGACTGCAGCCTGTCACCAGGCGTCTGAAGCAACAAAGGACCAGCAGCAGTAGTGTGAGCCCATGATCTCTTGGCCCCCACAGTAGCTCTGCAAGATAGAGGCTGTTAGTACTTCCACAGATGAGTAATCTGAGACCTAGTGAGAGGTTACTGGTCGCACATGGACAGAGAAGTGCCTCGGAATCAAGAAATATTAAGTTTAGATTCCCATTCAGACCTTTGCTGCCTGTGACCCTGGCCAATACATTTCACCTTTTCAGCTGTAGTCCCTGGCTCCTAGGCTTTTTTAAGAGTCTCAAGGGAGAGAATCTTTGTAAAAGGCCCTTGGCACCTAAGAGGTGCTGGACAAATGATTATTCCTTTCCTTCCCCTTAAATGCCTTTGGAGTTCTTTGGGATTTGACTCCAGGACCCACTATCCACCAAACCACCTGGCTGCCTTTTTAAGACTTCCCACATCCTAGGGCAAGCATTAATCTATGTTCTTCTGAACTCCCTCTGGCTCCTGGCCAGCTTGTAGTATGAGCTGTTCCCAGCCTAGCAGCCTACCTTTTGCTTTCCTTCATTGACTTTGATGCTGTCCCCAACTCCCTTAATCTTCTTGGGACCTGCTCTGCCCTCAGCTACTGCCTCAGCTCTTCTGCAAACCTTCTCAACTCACCAAAATGGAGATTCAAGTGGGAGCTTCCTGAGAAAGGGAATGTTTCACTTCTTCCTTCATTTCCCAGCTTCTTGCATGACAGCTGGCAATCAGTTTTCATTGAATTGGATCTTGTAGCATCTTTATGGATAACACCTAATTTTCTTTTTTTTAAAGCACAACCTTTTCGTCATAACTTCTATTTCAAAAGTATTACCTGGTTTTCTTAAATGCTTCTAATGTTCATGAAATTTATTAATTGGTTCAAAACATCTCTTAAACTTTATTTAAACTCCCAGTTCTATGAAAAAAGAATTAGCTAAGAACAAGGAGTCTTCATCACTTCTTTGTTGAATGGAGCAACCAAAAAGGGCATTTTCTGTGAAATAACTTGGGTTTTCTTTCCTCTCATTTAGAATAGATAACAGAGTTTAGTAGCTTTTTGATTAGTATATGACTGTGATAAGTAATTATAATAAAATGCTTTTTAATTTTTAAATGAGAAGTTCTCAAGAAAGTTCATTATCCACTGAAAACAATTGTCATCTCACAGAAACAGAACTGATTGTGAAGCTGATGAAGGGCGCTGCACCCCCGCACAGCCCCGCCTTCGAGAGAACAAGAGGAAAGGCTACTGTGAGTGCTGCTCCCAGAAGTACGAGGCACTCCAGGCTGTAAGCTCACCTTGATGTTTAGGGGAAGCAAGTCACTTGATGAGTAAAGCCTGTTTAGGTTTCACAAGAACAGAAATATAAGCATTTTGAAAACTTATTAGATAAATGAATATACTTCTCTATGGATTTAAGGTTTTTCCGTGATTGCAGAGCTTGTTGAGTATTGACAAAGTAATTGTCAAGAAGTACTGGAGCCATAATTTTACAGGCATTCCTCAACTAAAACTGAAATGGTCTGGAAATGATTTTTCCATGAAGTTTTTTGCAAATAGAAAGTGTTACTTGTTTGTTTACTTTATTTAGGAAAATGTCCATAAAGGTGACCATGAGATTGAGTTTGTGCCACTGAATTAGTTGTCAGGGTGAATGTGCCCAGGACCTGTAATAGAGAGCAAGACTAAAGGCGCTCTTTTCCATGGGGGTTGTTTATGAATTGGTTTTACTTTCAGGTGCCTAGCTCTCCTCCCTCTTTCCTATCTGAGATGTTCTTCTAGACACTTGCATGTGATAGATCCTCTAAGAGAACTGAAGAGTTGTCATTGCCTTAGTTGTGATAGTCCTTCCTAGGAGAAATAAATGCAGAGCGAGCCCTTGGTGACCCCTTCCCCTTGATTCCCTTCTGGGGATTGGGATGAGCCAGAAGGCCTGATCTCACTCTGCCACCCATACTACCCACCGATTCCCAGCCTTTTCACAGTCTGGCTGTCTCCATCTCTGCCTCTTGGCCCCCTGGATTTTTCAGGTCTCATCTCAAATCCCACTTTATACCAGACATTTTTCCTGATTCCTCCATATCCCTTAACCTAATATCTTCTCTGAGGTTACCTTCCATTAGGGCAGGGCTCTGGCTTTATTCTTTCTCTGTGTCCCCATTGCTTAGCACAGGATCTGCTACACAGTGTGCTTATTGCTAGAGATAGTCTGGCTCAGCGTGCTTGCTTTAAACAAGAAGGGACTGAAGCCTTTACCAAGGGAATTGATTTGCCCAATATTATCTATCTTATAGATGACTACCATCTCAAAAATACAGGCTTCAGTCGTAGTGGGACTTTGAGGGAATTAATGCATGCTCTAAAATATCCATATTAGGGGTGTGTATGTAAATTCATTTAATTTATCAAATAAAACAATAATAATAGCATATAAAAGTGAAGCAACAAAGGATCCTTCATCCTATGTGTAGCTTTGCTTGTCTGATGCAAGCAAGTGATAGAACAGGTATTCTAGGAAAACCCCTGAAAAGACACCTCTTCTCTCCTCATCTTTTCTGCATGGTTTATTCAGGACAATATTTTCATAATCTTCTTGGGAGAACTTAGTCTTTTCTCACCTTCCCTTTTTAAAAAAATCATGAATTCCGTTGTAGATGGATGGACTGTTTTCTTATGACATCTCTCACTTGAGAAATAATTCATTTAGACCCCTATTTTGATAGCTTATACCTTGTACATTTCCTCCTGCCTAAGGAGAAGTCTGTCCATTTTGTCCAACTTGTGATCCTGCTTTCCTAATGTTATTTTGCTTAACTTAGCTTATTTATCATATGTCATTGGAATTATTCTTTATTCTAACCTTTTTGGAATATCTAGATATCTAATTGTATAAAAACATGGCCCTGAAAAAAGGACAAGGCATCTTGGATTATGAGGAAGATTTGAGCCCCATTTTATTTTGTTCTCTTCCACTTTCTATATTTATTGAAGAATCCAGAATTAGACAAAGAATGGCCTCTGAAGTTATTGCTGGATCAGAATTATCCTCTGATTCCTCCCTTTAAATTTTTGTATGGATTCTCACCTGGGAGGGTCAAAACAAAACAAAATACCCTCCTCCCAGACCCCTTAGATTCAGGCCTGTCACGACTGGAAAACTTTGTGATCTTTGGATTCTCTGTTACTCATTTTCTACTTGTAAAGGCAATACAAATGCCAGCCTTTCTCTATTTATGGAAATGTCATAAAGGTATAAATGAGACTAGAAGAGAAAAGTTTTTAAAATGCTCCCAAATATTGAGCATCACCTTGTCTAGTGATTTTTCTGTATTTGGTATAGCCTTTTTGGCTGTACCTCTAGTTTTTGTTACCTGCTTGACTCGTGTTTGGGTTCATTAGGATTCCTTCTGTCCGAACACTCAAAGACTATAGACATCTGAAAGTTGATCTTTTCTCTTAAAAACTCCATTTCTCCTCAACTTTTTGTCACTTTGGCTCTTGGTGCCTCTTTCTTGAAATGTTACAGAACATTCTTGTCACGAAATATGTTCAAACAGTATTGTATTCGGAAAACAGTCTGAGCAGAGATGTTTTTTATTTGTTTTACAGATTTGCTCTGCTTTGTCCCTCATGTGCTTCTCTTTTTCATTTTTAGCATCTTCTAAGTGAACAACACAGAAACTTTGCACAGAGTACTCAGTATCAAGTTGTTGATGATATCATATCCAAGTTGGTGTATGATTTTGTAGAATACAAAAACAATATATCCAGAAGGTAATTTTTATTTAGTTTTTTTTTAATCATTAGATAATAAATGTTAATATTTACATTTTTTTTAAATTACAAATACTCAGACTCGGGATTTTTATACATATCAGTCTTTTAAAGAATTCCAAGTTTCTGATATCTGTTATAGGCTTTAGAAATGCACGTTTTGCTAAAATATATTTTCAGGGAGTAACATTTCTTAAACACTATAGAGAGTGAAAGGTACAGAACTCTGAAGTTTCAGGGTTTGTTTATTTCTTTTTTCTTGGCTAGAGTAGCCTAAAGAATTTTCTGGTCAGTTCCTTGAAAAGATGATTTTTCAGACTGGGCTTGTTATGATTTCATTGGAATAGTTAACTCCTGGGTGGAAACTCCTCCACCAGTTCACATCAGTTCCCTGAGACTTTTAAAGAATTGCTGGAGGCAGCTAATTTGTGTAGTGGATAAAGCACCAGCTCTGTAGTAAGGAAGGCCTGAGTTCAAATTTGGTCTCAGATACTTAACACTTCTTGGCTGTGTAACCCTGAAGTCACTTAAACACCCCCCCCCCCTTACCTCAGCAAAAAACAAAACAAACAAACAAAAAAATGCTGCAGGTCATGCTGCCAATTTGTGTCAGGGCAGGGCTGAAATGTCAGGTTTTGCTGACCTCTATGCTGATTTACTGTTTTTCCTCTCTCCCTTCATATGTAGAGGCTTTGACTTTAGATTTCCAGATGACAAAAACCCATTCACAGAATAAAATGGATTTAATGGTACTCATTTAGAAAGTAAAATTTTAAAAAGTTAGAGCATTTTTTCAGGGTGATAATGGAATTCCTAGATTTCCCTTAATGTAGTCTTTCTGTTGCCTAGTTTCAAACATATTCACTAGTTTAAATTTTGTATTGACTTCTAAGAAGCTGGTTTAATGTTTTTTTTTTTTTTTTTTCAAGAATAAAATGCAATATTGGATCTTTTGCCCCCATTACTGGAAATACTTTTAAAAGGAATGAAGCTGAAAAGGAACTGGAATTGCACTGTGTTTCCCCAATTGACCCTCAGGGAAATCCTACCAAACAGATGATAAAACAGGATTTCCAATATCAAGAAAGCAAGGATCCTTCACAGAAAGCTGCTTTCAGTTCAGAGTCTATAGATTCATTTGCTTCATGCAGTCCATGTCCTTACAACTCAACAAGCAAGCTCAGAGAGCATTTGGACTATAGAAAATCTTCTATAATAAATCCAGTAAAAGAGAACATTAAGCTGGATTTGGTACAACTACCTCTGAATAATGATACGCAGGGATTTACTCCTGAAGTTTCTGACCCTAAAGGAACTAGAAATGAAAAAGACTTAGAAGAATTAAAAACAGAATACTGCCCATATATCTTAAAGACATTTATGCATGTTTCTGATTTTGATGAAACAGACAAAAATGTGTCTCAACTAAAACGAAAGTCAGATAGTACACTTTTTCCAGATAACTGTCAGAAGAAGAAAGGCACTAGCTCCCCACATTGGAATGATTCTAGTCTTAGAGTCATTAGCAATTCACTAGAACAATCAACAAGTCAAGTCAAGATTGTATCCTATAGTCCTTCTGGTGAAGAACCCAAACAAGTGGATCTGGAAAGCTCAGACAGTTTACCTTCAGGGAAGCTGCACCGCAAAGTAAAAATTGTATTAGGAAGAAACAAAAAAAGAAGTCAGAAGAAAAATATCGGATTACATTTAAAGAATAAAACAGAATTTCCTGCTACAAAGGAAGAAAACAGTATTTGTAGTTCACCAATACAGTCTTTAGTGGAATTATTTCAAACCAGTGAAGAGAATTCTGAGTTTTTGGGTTTTACAAGCTACTCTGAAAACCATGTTTTAGAGGTTTGGGAAGAAGAAACTGGGAATAGTTTATTGTCCATGTTTATTTCTTCCCCTTCTTCAACTTCCACATTTACTGGGTTTTAGAGAAGTTTGGTTTTTGTTTTTAATTTGCATCTTTTTTCCCACAAATGGCGAGGATTGTATTCCTGAAAATATTTTTATAAATATGTAAAAATTCTTGTTTTATTGTGTCATCTGTACATTTAAATAACCAAATGTAAATATTAAAAATAAAGATGATTATTAGTATTTTCCTAAAAATGAAGTACTTTTACATAAGGAAATGCAACTTAAGCTAAGGTGTCAGCTACCTCTTGCATATTGTTAATGTAATTTCTAAATAAAATTGTTTCTAAATAAGCAGTTAATTATGAACTTGTGCTGCAAGAAAAAATGATTTGCACTGGAAACGTAATTTTGAGTAACATAGAATTTATATAAAAAATGTCTCATTTGGGTGTTATAATAAAATTTATTTAAATATTAGATCTGGGACATGCATAGCACTGATATCTACATATCATGATAAAAAGAACATGTTTACAAATGGGTGAGTGATTGTTGCCTTAAGAGCTAAGCTTGGTTCCTGTTGAGCAATGTTTTCTAAGGTATGTCTCGTTGATTTGTCCTTTGATTTTCTTGAACTGAGTGTGTGCCAGTACAATAAAAACAAGGCTCCTTAGTGGATTTGCTTTTTGGTTTTTTGGAGGGTTTATGCAGATTGGCAAGTTTTTCCATCTCAACAATCTTAGCAGAGGGTAGTCTTTGGGAGGAATTATGGGAAGGTTGTGGTGTTCAAATGTGGCAGAGCCCAGATGTCTCACGAATGTAAAGTTCTCAAAATGGACAGAAGGAACAGTGAGGCAGGGAGAGGGATAAGCGTTTGCTTATTGTGTGTCAGGCACGTTACAAAAAAGCGGACGCTCATCTCCAGACTCCCGATTAGCCATTGTCCTGCAGAACGGTGGACTGGAGACTACCTGGGCTACATGGAAGGGAAAGCAAGAAATGGCCTGATTCCAAAACAAGAAAATGGACTGGAGAGGTACATAGAAATGAGTAACCCCACACTGGTCACCACAGTGGCCCTATCCATGACAGGAAATGGGCCCAAGCTGGCTTCCAGGCTTCTGTGCCCTGACTTTTAACTAGAAACACAAAAATTTATAGTTAAAATGAGGGCATGGAGTAACATCTGTTATACTTTTTTTTTTTAATAAAGCTTTTTATTTACAAAACATATGAGTGATTTTTCTACATTGACCTTTGCAAAAAAAAACCTTTTTTCCCCAAGCTTTTCCCCTCCTTCCCCCCACCCCTAGATGACAGGTAATCTAATACATGCTAAATAGGATAAATTATATGACAAATCCAATACATGTATACATATCTATACAGTTATCTTACTGCACAAGAAACATCAGATCTAGAAAGAGAAGAAAAGACAACCTAAGAAGGAAAACAAAATGCATGGAAATATTCACAGAAAGCGTTAAAATGCTGTGTTGTCCGTACTCAGTTCCCACAGGCCTCTCTCTGGATGTATATGACTATCTTCATTGCTGAACAATAGGAAATGGTTTGAATCACATCATTGTTGAAGAGAACCATGTCCATCAGAATTGATCATCGTATAGTCTTGTTGCTGTGTATAATGTTCTCCTGGTTCTGCTGGTTTCACTCAGCATTAGTTCATGCAAGTCTCTCCAGGCCTCTCTGAAATCCTCCTGTTGGTCGTTTCTTACAGAACAATAATATTCCATAACATTCATATACCATAATTTATTCAGCCACTCTCCAATTGATGGGCATCCTTTCAATTTCCAGTTTCTTGCTACTACAAAAAGTGCTGCCACAAAGATTTTTGCACATGTGGGTCCCTTTCCCTCCTTTCAAATCTCTTTGGGATATAGGCCCAGTAGAAACACTGCTGGGTCAAAGGGTATGCATAGTTTGACAACTTTTTGAGCATAGTTCCAAATTGCTCTCCAGAATGGTTGGGTCCGTTCACACTTCCACCAACAATGTATCAGTGTCCCAGTTTTCCCACATCCCCTCCAACAGTTATCATTTCCTGTCATTTTAGCCAATCTGACAGGTATGTAGTGGCATCTCAGAGTTGTCTTAATCTGCATTTCTCTGATCAGTAGTGACTTGGAGCACCTTTTCATGTGACCAGAAATAGTTTCAATTTCTTCGTCTGAAAATTGTCTGTTCATATCTTTTGACCATTTATCAATTGGAGAATGGCTTGAATTCTTATATATTTGAGTCAATTCTCTATATATTTTAGAAATGAGGCCTTTATCAGAACCTTTGGATGTAAAAATATTTTCCCAGTTTACTGCTACCCTTCTAATTTTGTCTGCATTCATTTTGTTTGTACAAAAACTTTTTAACTTGATATAGTCAAACTTATCTATTTTGTGATTAATGATGACCTCTAGTTCATCTTTGGTCACAAATTCCTTCCCCCTCCACAGTGCCTCCTCTGAGAGGTAAACCATCCTACATTGTTCTAATTTGTTTATAATATCATTCTTTATGCCTAGATCATGAATCCATTTTGACCTTATCTTGGTATATGGTGTTAGGTGTGGCTCAATGCCTAATTTCTTCCATGCTAGTTTCCAATTATCCCAGCAGTTTTTGTCAAATAGTGAGTTTTTATCCCAAAAACTGGGGTCTTTGGGTTTATCAAACACTAAATTACTATTGTCATTGAGTATTTTGTCCTGTGAACCTAACCTATTCCACTGATCCCCTACTCTATTTCTTATCCAGTACCAAATGGTTTTGGTGACCGCTGCTTTATAATATAGTTTTAGATCTGGTACAGCTATGCCACCCTCATTTGAATTTTTTTTCATTAATTCCCTTGAAATTCTTGACCTTTTGTTTTTCCAGATGAATTTTGTTGTTATTTTTTCTAGGTCAGTTAAATAATCTCTTGGGAGTTTGGTATAGCACTAAATAGATTAGTTTAGGTAGTATTGCCATCTTAATTATATTCGCTTGACCTATCCAAGAGCACTTGATGTTTTTCCAATTGTTTAGATCTGACTTTATTTGTGTGGAGAGTGTTTTGTAGTTTTGCTCATATAGATCCTGCCTTTCCCTTGGCAGATATATTCCCAAATATTTTATACTATCGATAGTTATTTTGAATGGAATTTCTCTTTGTATCTCTTGCTGTTGCATTTTGTTGGTGATGTATAAAAATGCTGATGATTTATGTGGATTTATTTTGTATCCTGCAACTTTGCTAAAGTTGTGGATTAATTCTAATAGTTTTTTAGTTGATTCTCTAGGGTTCTCTAAGTAGACCATCATATCATCTGCAAAGAGTGATAATTTGGTTTCCTCATGACCTACTCTAATTCCTTTAATCTCTCTTTCTTGTCTTATTGCCAAGGCTAGCATTTCTAATACAATATTGAATAGTAATGGTGATAGTGGGCAACCTTGTTTCACCCCTGATCTTATTGGGAATGGTTCCAGTTTATCACCATTACATATGATGCTAGCTGATGGTTTTAAATAGATGCTAGCAACTATTTTAAGGAAAAGTCCATTAAGTCCTATACTCTCTAATGTTTTTAATAGGAATGGATATTGGATTTTATCAAATGCTTTTTCTGCATCTATTGAGATTATCATGTTTTTTGTTAATTTGGTTATTAATGTAGTCAATTATGTTAATAGTTTTCCTAATATTGAAGCATCCCTGCATTCCTGGTATCTGTTATACTTCTAAGCAAACTCAAAACAATGATTTCAGGCAAGGCCATAATAAAAATAGACCAGATAAAGATTAGCTGGGAAACTTATGCTTAGAGTCACTAATCAATAAGATTTGTCCATTGAACTGCATAACATCACTTAAAACAAATTGCAGGGAGAAATAGACTGTATAGAACTTGGGAACAGTTTGAGTTGATAGAATTGAAAAAAAATGAAAAGACACTTCCCCATTTAGGTAGATATGTAGTTGCACATTAAGACATTTTCAGTCTTCTCCATTGTGTTTTGCTTTTTTTCTCCTTATTTTGTCTTAAAAAATAGTGAGATGCCTCAGAAGAGGGATACTGGGAAAAGCTATGAATGACAATTATGAAACACTTTAGTGGGAAAGGGAATCTAGAAGTACTAACTCAAACTATAAATTATCAAAATGACTTTTTTTTTAAAGTTGGGGGGGGTCCATCAGGAAAAGTTGGATACATAGTATGTGGAAGCATAGTGTTTTGGTAAATATGAAGGAAGACCCTTATCACCAGGGCTAGGACTTGATATTTTGATGTAAGACTGGGAAGCAATCTTAAATTAGGTGCAAACCAACATCCCACAGCATTTGGCAAGGAAATTCTCTGGATGGGAAAGAGTTGGTGACCAAACAGGGAAAATCACACAATAGATAAAATGGATAGTTTTGATTATATGAAATCTGGAAGATTTTGCACAACAAAATTAAGCCATTTAAATTAGACATTGATATTCCTGCTATGCAATTGACACTGGTAAAGGACAAAAGACAGGTCCTTTCCTCAAGGAGTTTATAATCTGATGGGTGAAGACAACTCATAAAAATGCTAAAAAGAGATTAAGGATGGGAGGGAAGAGGGTTGTTAGACTGCCAATGTTCAGTGGTCTTGCAAGAGCTGAGTTTCTAGAGGCCATAGTGAAATTCAGGACAACTGCCAGGAAGGAAAGGAGTTGAAAGTGAGAAAATCTTTTCAGCAAATTCCTCTAATGTCTCATTTCCAAGATATATAAGGGACTGATTCAAATTTATAAATAGCTCTTCCTCAGTAAACAAATGGCCAGAAAAGGCAATTTTTCAAAGGAAGTCCTGGCAACAATCCTATGAAGAGAGTTCCAAATCACTAATAATTAGATAATTGAAAATTAATTCTCATATTCCACTTCAAACCTGTGTTGGTGAGTGGCTAAACAAATTGAATGTAATGGAACACTGCTTTGTGAGAAATGATCAGATGGATGATTTCAGAGAAACTTAGGAAGATTTGTATGAATTGATGCAAAGTGATCAGAACCAGGAGAATATACAAAAGCATGAAGAAAACACATGAAAAAGATGGTTGATAAAACTGCCTTTGACATTTTACAGAGAAGGGATGGAAATAAGATAGGCATTTTTCAGACACTGCCAATGTGGGATTTTTATTTTTTGGCTCATATCTATATTTGTTGCAAGGGTTCTCTTTTCCTTTTACCCAATTGGGATGGGAGGGGAACTTTGTTAGAGTGGGAAGAAGAGAAAGAAAAGGGAGAGAAAGTGAAAGAAATTGGGGTGGGGTGTGAAAGAACAGCACTGAGGCATTTTTTTAAACATAACAATTCATAAACAAGCACTGACAAGTAGATAACTTTAAAAGCTAAAGGTTGAATTTATATATATGTATATTTTAAAAAGCAAGTATCCATTAAGGTTTGCTGTTTCCTATTCAAGTCTCCTTTTACGTGTATGAAAATGGCCATTTTATTTGGTGTATAAATTCAAGATAAAACTTTTTTTAAATCATAGATATCAGTTTAGCAAGAAGTTGTGAGACTCCCAAGTTTTATTTTAAAAAATTACAATTATTATTACAATCACATTTTAGTGATACTAGAATGAATCTTTGGTTAATGATGTTTTACCATATGGACAATGTCTTAGAGTAGGAAAGAATCATATAATGCATAATAATATATATTTTTATTTATTTTGAAATTTCACTTCTTGCAAGTGATAAATAGAAACTCTGGAAATAATTTCTTTTTACCTTTTTGCAAAGTTAATTGGGATCAGTTAGATCTGCCTCAGTGTTTTCCCCCTCTAAGTATGGAGCAATATCTATAGAGAAAAAATTATGTCATACTAGAAGACTTCTTTTACAATTAGACTCAGAGTTGTGGGGTTTTGTTTTTTGTTTGTATGAATATATATAAGGATTATCTTGTATCTGGAACTTGGTAATATAATTGTCATTAGGAAGAGAGAGGGTCATTTGCAGATAAAAGTTACAATAATGTCTTTGAATAGTGTACACAAGTGAAAGTAATTGGGGAAATTTTATGTTTAACTGAACAAAAATAAGTTGCTCGTTATGTTTTAGGCACTGGGTATACAAATATAACTGTGATTATTCTGGTCCCCATTGCCTGAAGTTTAGATGTGTTACATTTCACATCTCTGGCAAGTTTATCCAATACCTGTAGGGGGTTGGGAGAAGAGCCCCCATATAATCTCTGCCATTAGCTCAATCCCCCACTAATTGTGTTTCTCCCCAATGTCAGGAGATCTAAGCATCTCAAATAAATAATTGGTATTTAACCACTTAGATCTGCCTTTACAAAGGAATATTTACTTCCAAAGTAAGGTTGAGCCTTCATATATTCTCAACCCACCACTAGGAGCATAATCTCTGCTTTACACCATTTAGGTTTCCAGGGAAGGGAGAGGGATGAGGTTCATAGTTTAGTTCAGTTCCTACACTAATCCCATGAAACTCCAAGTCCAATCCTCTCCTGTGCTGCCCTGAATCCTGAAGCCTTAACACTCAAAGCTTCCCTGTTGGACAGGCAGCAACATGGATCCAGGAAACCAAGATTCCACAATCCCTGAGACTTAAACACAATCAGTTCAAGGATGTCTGGCATCCTTTCAGGGGCAAATGAAACCAAACCAAGAGCCTAAACCCACTTCTTGGGCACCATGGCCTAAAAGGAGAGGAAAGTGGCTTTCAGAACCTTTCCTTTTATCTACATGGTATCCATGAAGTGCCTTATATGAGTGAATAAATCATCCTTGGATGGCACTCAAAGACTGAACCTTGGTCAGGTACACTTAGACAATCCCAACTATATAGTCAATAAAAAGAGGCAGCCCCCACCCCTATGGTGACAGGCCAGTACAGAATATCTTATTCCATAAGCAGGTCTAGCATCTTCCACAATCTTCGGTGTTCTAGTCACACACCAAATCCTGTTACACAAATGGGAAAATCTGCATGGCCCTGTACCCTCAAGGAACTTAGATTTAATTGGAAGGAACTATATTATAAATAGTAATAATAATTGATAATAAGCATGGTACAATATAAGGTAGAATATAAATATAATACAAGATAGAATATAAAAAGGAGGAATCTAAGATTCTGAAAAAGTCCCATGAATTAAAGATAGAGTATCTTTAGGGTACTTTTACCTGGAGGACCAAACAGGTAAGAACAGTCTTAACAGGAGGAAATCCTTTAGATAACTGGGAGAATCTAGTAGATTAGAGCCAACTAGACAGGTGTGGTACCCCCAATCCAATCTTAGAACAAAGTGAAACACCTAGAAGATTTGATAGTTACAAGAGACTGACTTAGCCATATCAAGGAGAAGGGTTTTGATCAAGGATATTTAGCAAGAACATTACACTGATTCCGCTGAGTGCAGCTCCTCTGCCTCTGGGTTGATTATCAAGCATCAGGCCCATGTTGCAACTTCTCAGGGACTTTTTTGTGCTTAGATAATCAGAAAGTGTTGGCTGCTGTCTGAGCCTTCAGTCCCCTGAGCCAACTAACTTGGGTTTTTTTGTTTTTTTTTTGATAGAGCAATTTTATTAATGTCCTGCAGCAAAGTGCATTAGTAATTTGTAACTAAGCATTAAAGTTCTGAGTCTATGTCCTAAAGAGAGTAATCAGTTTTCTTCATGATGCATTATGCTTTACAGAATTTCTTCCAGGTTGTCATTTTGCAGACATACATGAATTCCCTTATACAAGGACTACTCCCATTCCAAAGCAATGGCCCACATCTTTTAGTTCATCTTGTCTTAGTGGCCATGATGTTCAGCTAATTCACTTCAGGTTTTAGGGCTTTGCTCCGTATGTGTAAATCTTGTTCACTTCCTGCATTCCTAAATTTCAAGATACCATGTTCCACAACTTTCAGCTGAACAAATTAATTTGTAGACATCTGCCATGTTGGCAAAAACAAGCAACCAAATAAGAGCTGAGAGTGAAGAAGGCACGTGAGCCATGTTGCTACCCTTCACAGAGGAACATGGGTCATCTGCAAATTCCCTGGAGGCATTCTTCATCAACTCACCTTGTTTCCAAGTATTTTTTTACAGAAACACAAGTTCCTATTTGCAAAACTGATTCTCCTTGACCATTTTATCTCCTCTCTGAGAAATTCTGAGTTTCTTTTTTAACTGATAGACAAATCATGAGTCTTCTTAGAGCAACTAAGGCAGCTGTCCCAAGTAGTACAGCCTCTCTTAGGCAATAGCTGACGTATTTGGAAAACTGGGATGAGATAGGGTGAGGAGATGTAAATTTGGGAGTTCATTGCTAGAACTGACCATGTTCTTTTATTTAAAAGGCAACAAATAAATGATGCATAATAAGTATCTCAAAAACAGATACAAATGTAAGATAGTATTTGTACAAGTAACTCCCTAAAGTGACAACTTGTCCAGGAAGCTGGTATTCTCAATGTCCAAATTGTTTAAATAGTAATAACTTTTGGACCTTTTTATGCATAATTCTTGACAAAATGTTTATAACTTAGAAAGAATCTGAAGAAAACCGATTTTTGTTTAGAAAGAAACATCTCTTAAATATATATATTTAATCCATAGCTAACCTACACCCCACCCATAATACTTATCTACTTTCTCTAACATTTGTAGAATTATATTAATGCCATAAAAGTATGATTTTAAAATTTTCCTCCTTGACATTTCTTCAGCATCTGATACTTTAAACCAGAGTAGATTGACTAAACTCTTCTTGAAAGCAAGAATTGTCTTACTTTTCTATCTGTGCTCATATTACCCAGTTCAGTGCCTGCCACAGAATTAGTGGGTGCTGAATAAATGCTTAAGTATGTGGTGTGTCTATAAAATTTGCCTTGTTTCCATTTTTAATCTCTTAATTCCAATTCTAGAGATTATTTGTGCTATGTGTTGTGATTGCATGTTTTTATTTTTTAAAAAACTATTCAAAATGTACTATGAACATCCTTTTTTTAAAAAAAAAAGTCTTTAATATTTTATTTTCTCCCAGTTACATGTAAAACCACTTTGACATTTGTTTTCAAAACTTTAAGTTCCAGATTTTCTCCCTTTTCCCTTCCCCCTTTTATTAAGAAGGTACATGTGAAATTATGTAAAACATTTCCAAGAAATGCATGTGGTGAAAAAAATAATATTCTTTCCCCAAAAAAAATTCAAGAAAAATAAAGTATACTTCAATATATATAAAGACACAATCAGTTCTTTCTCTGGGTATGACTAGCATTTTTCATCAAAAGTCCTTCAGAGTTGTTTTGGATAACATTATATTGTTGAGAATAGCTAAGTCATTCACAGCTGATCATCTTACTCAATGTTTTTCCCTCAACATTAGGGTCTTTTACAATGAGTCTTGTACATTCAATCTTTGCCAAATCTTGCAAGACAGTTGGCCTCCACAATATGTCTCTATATGTTGCTCCTTTCCACTCACACAACCAACACTGGTTCAGGTTCTCATTCCTGTCACCTGGACTATTGAGATAACTTCCTAACTGATCTTCCCCTTTCAAATCTCTCCCTACTCCAGCTATGTACATAGCTGTCAAAATTGTTTTTCTAAAATATCTGTCTAACCATATAACCACTCTGGTTAGACTGTCTCAATCTATCATGATTCTGTAGGAAGCCTTTCCCAGTTCCACCAGCTATTAGAGCTTTCCCTTTTAAGGTTATTTTCTATCTAATCTGAATATATCTTGTATGTTCATGCTGTCTCCCCATTAGAATAGAAACGCTTTGAGGCACAAGATTCTTTTTTACTTTTTGTATTGCCAGTGTTTAGTAGTTTCAGGCATATAGTAAGCATTTAATAAATGCATATCGATTGATTTTGAAGAGTGATTAAGGATCTTCTCTCCATAAGAACCTTGGACTAAAGCTCCTGGAAACAATTTGGACTCTGGTGAATTTTCACTTTAGCTAGTCTGGATCTAGGCAAGTATCCCACACTCTTCCAGCTCCTTTTTGTTTATTGTCTTCCTCCATTAGAATGTAACCTTCCTGGGGACAGGGATTGTCTTGCACTTATTTGCTTGATACATAGTAAGCGCTTAATAAATGCCCTACATCTTTATTATCTATCTATCCATCTATTTCTCTATCTGCCATCTGTCATCTTACTTGCAGGGAAATACAAGAGTTTATATTTCTATATACAAGCCTTCAAAATGATGCCTATTGAAGATGGAAAGACAAAAATCTTTCCAGAGAAGAACAAAGGAAAATATGTCAATTTCCCTCAAAATTTGTGTTATAGAAACATAGGCAATATAAATCATTATAATTTTTTAGCATTGTTGTTCATTCAAGAAACATTCATATGACTTTTCAACCAGATTTAAGATTGTCTGCCATTCCATTTAACACTAATTAAAATTATTTAGAAACACAATTTTGTAATACTTGTGCTGATTGAATGTTTATTTGAAAACTCATGAAGACCTGTGCATTTTTCCAATTAGAAATTGGAAAACACCTCTTCTATATAGCTATTTTTATATGTGCATATTCTATTTTTTTACAAAGTAATGCATAAATACTTCTATATAAATATCCCAAAAGGAAATATTTTAATACCTCCCCTTGTCAGTAAATATACAAGCAAAGACAGATGGATTAAATAACCATCAATACGTTGGCAATCATTAGCTCTGTCTCCTTTTTAATCTAACCCAGACAGATGTGCCTGGCCAAGGGACAGCAATTGAGATGGTGTTGTATAATAAAAATTATGGACAAGAGATTCTCATCTCTTGATGAAGTTAAAGAGGCAAATAGATTAATGTAACTCCTAAATTTGGGGTAACCGTCATGAGGTTCATAATAGCAATTTTAGCCTCTTAACATTCTTTTTAAACTTTAATTTAACTTTTTTGTAACATTTTAAATTCAGAACTGTCTCCCTCCTTCCTTCCCTCTTTCATATTAGAGAAGGCCTCCATTTGGCATATATATGTAAAACTATAATATGTGTATTTCTATTTTTGTGTGCATATGTGTAAAATGGTACTATACATACTTTTATTTATCAGTTCTTTCTCTAGAGATGGATAGTATCTTTCTTCATAGGTCCTTTGTAGTTGATTTGAGCATTTCTAATATTCAGAATAACTTAGTTGTTGACAATTGTTGTTATTATATACAAAGTTCCCTTGATTTTGCTCATTGAACTCTTCATCAAATATTCTTTAAAAAGAAATCAGAAATATATAGACTATGGAGCCCTTCAGTAATTTCTATGTAGCCCCTGAAGTGATGATGAATTATATACTAAGAGTAATTTTATGCCTTATAATGATTGAATTTGACCCTAAAGAGGGAAGAAAAAAAATGCACATCCTTCCCTTTGGTCAAACTTGGTTAGGGTTGCTCTATTACTTTTCTCCCCCTTCTCTCAAACTTCTTTGTTACAAAGGCTAGATCTATGCCCCAAGGAAGGAATTATATATTTTAGCCATGTCTTTCCTAATTAAGTACCAGATTTTTTTTTTTTAATCTAAGTGCAGGGATTCACTTTTGCAGGAATTAGACTTCCTCTTGTTAGGTTTTATTTTATTCATTGTTCCAAACTGTCAAGATTTCATCAACAATTTCATCAACAAACAAGCATTTATTTATACATTTTATCAAAGTATTTGATCACTTAATAGTAAATAAATTAATTAACTACTTAAAGGAACAGATCAATTGATTTAAAAATTTACTTGGTCTTTCTAGGTAGTCTTATATTCTGGCCCTCCTATTAAGTATCTCCTGTGTACTGGGCATTTAGGATACTAAGATAAAAGCAAAATGGCCCCTGACCTCAAGGAGCTTCTTTTCTCTCAGAAGAAACAACACATAGATACATAAGAAGATACAAAAATATATATAAGAAGATACAAAATTATATATTTTAACAAAAATGTTTTTCAACTATCTCTCCAAGTTTTGCGGTTGTAATTTTAATAAGTATGCCATCTATGTTATTTAAATTATCGCTAGAACTCTTAGGGAGCAGAATAGATGATTCTATAGAACTGCAACAAGAGAATTCTCTCTGGGCTGGCTTTAATACTTTCCTTAATGTTATTTGAGTATAATCGGTCAGTCTTATTTTTCTTTTTTTCTTTTTGATGAGTCAATTGGGATTAAGTAACTTGCCCAGGGTCACACAGCTAGGAAGTGTTAAGTGAGTTAAATTTGAACTCAGGTCCTCCTAACTTCAGGACTGGTGCTCTATCCACACTGCGCCACCTAGCTACTCCAATTGGTCAGTCTTTTTAATACAACAATCAAATTGTACTATATCACTTAACTAGTATTTCATCATCTAAGAAAATGGAGACATCTTGAAATGATTTGTTGTTGTAAAGATATGAAGCTACTATGTCTATAGTAGCTTATGATCTACCAGCCTAAGAGCTCTGACAAAAAAAGAAAAATAGGATGAATGAGTTTACTGACAAACAAAAATCAACAAGCATTAAGCAAACATTCTGTATAATGTATTATGCCAGGTATGACAATATAGAAAAATAAATTAGACATATCCCTGACCTTAAGGAACTTCAAGTCTAGGGAAGAAGGGTTGGTTGGGGAAGATAAAAAATCCATATAAAGACTATAAATATAATGCATGAGAACTTTTTTTTTATGTTTTTCATTCTTTAGTGGCACAAATGACTTTTCAATATCTGCTCTAAAACTTTGCTAGGGATCCCTATCAAGCTTATTGGCCTATAGTTCTGCAGTCTCTACTTTTTTCCCTTTTTGGAAAATCAATCAATTTCTTATTTCTAATCAATACAATCCAGAACTGTCATTAAACTTTTTGTCAAGAAAATCTTTTAGCGCTTTCTTTGTCAGTGGTGCTGGTGAATTCTGCTTCCTGGGTCAGGATGGTTTTCTCTGGGCAATTTTCTCAGTCCCTCTGCAATTACGCCTGTTGTGGCTGACACAGAAGAGAACAGATGAAGTGAACTGAGAACTACATTTCCCAGCTTACTCTCCTCCAGTGTCTCCCCCTCTAGAGCCGAGGTGGGCGATTCCACAGGGCACCCTCTCGCTCTCCCTTCTGAGCCGTCCTAACTAGGACGAGGCTCAGCCAGAAGAAGGGGTGGGAGGCGCTTGCATTCACTTGGGCTCCAGCAAAACCTGCCCAATGCAGCAGACGTTGCTGCTATCCGCCGGCGGACTCCGCTACAGCACAATGCAGCACTGAGGCAGCGGTAGAGGCTGCAGCCGCAGCCAGCCCTAGGAGGTGCCGCAGTAGCCCTGGGCTCGGCTGTCTTCGGCAGGCAGGCAGTGCCCGGTGCTTCGGGCTAGGGCGGAAGGCAGGAGAAAGCGAGGGAGGAGAGAGCGCCCGCTTGCCAGCCGCGGGGAGGACAGGGCAGAAGAGGAGGGAAGAAAGAGGAGAGGGAGCTCCCGTCCGGGACTGGACGCCCGCGTCTCCACCATGAGCATCTCTCCCTGAGCATCATCCCTGGCCGGGGCAGACTGAAGGGCAAAGGAGAGCCATGCGGGCTGCAGAGGCTGTAGCTCTGCTCCCCTGGCTGCTGCTGGGCATCTCGGGCATCTTCCCGCTGGCTCTGTGCAGGCTGCCAGGTAAGTTCCCCACCGTTCATGACTGCGGGATAGAGGGAGCTCCGCGACGCACGCAGGCCACTTGCTCCCTGGCAGAGTGCAGGGATGTGCTGGAAAGAGGGAATCCCATTCCCCGGATGTCTGGGAGCAATTGTTTTTATGCGGGTGTTGAGGAGTAGAGTCAAAAGGAACTGGGTGCGTGTGCGTTTGTGTGGTCGGGTTGTGCAGGCGCCTCCGGAGGAGGTTTTTTCTTTTTCTTTCTTCTTCTTCTTCTTCTTCTTCTTTTTTTTTTTTTTTTTCTGCAACCTGGGAAAAATGGGGAAAGGGAATGCCCTCCCTTGGGCCCCGAGCCTGAAAGCCCTTTCTGGGATGCGCGGGACCAGGGCTCAGGGGCCTCCGGGAGGCTGGGGGAAATAACGGGGAGTCCCGGGGCTCTTGGGTCGGGGTCTCTACTCAGAGACTTTTTGGGGCTGTTTGTTTGCAAGACTGGGGACTGCATCGTGGGAGGGCACGATGAGTAGTTGGGCGACCTTTGCGTTCGGGGTGATGATTTCCGTCTCCTTTTCTCTTCCCGGCTCCCCTCGCCCCCTCCACTTCTACCACTCCGGAGGAGACGCCTTGTTGACGGAGCTGGAGAGAAAAAATGAAAACCGCTTTCTGGAGCGAGAGAACATCGTGCCCCTCCGACTCATCTACCGTTCTGGAGGCGAGGACCAAACTCGCCATGACGTGCTCACCACTCGGATCCGGGGCGCCCCGACTGTCGGCGGCCCCGGCGGCGGGCAGGTGAGCGGAGGGCTCCCCGCGGAGGTGTGTGTTGTGGCGGAGGGGCTGGGGAGAGGCGGCTCTCGTGGGTTTCTCCGACGCCCCTTGCCAGCTGCCTGGGAGCTACCACCCCAATCAGGTTTCTGTTGCCCGGGAGACAAGGTGCCTTCCCTAACACTGGCGGCCTCCATCCATCCAAATGCTAGTCATGTCGGATGCTCGCTGCAGAATGGGTGGCCGGCCGGGTGGGCGGGCAGGGCTCATCTCAAGTTCAAGTTCCTGCAGGATGCCCCCCAAGCTTGGGCAGTGATTCGGCCAGAGCAGAAAAGGACAGATCGCCACGTTATTCCTTGATGTGTGTGTGTGTGTGTGTGTGTGTGTGTGTGTGAGAGAGAGACAGAGACAGAGACAGAGACAGAGACAGAGGGAGAGAGTGAAAAGGAGAGAGAGGGAGAGGGAGAGAAAAATATATTCATATTGATGAGTAAGAACAATGTTGTAATGGGAGAGAACCAGGATGAGTTTTTACTCTAGAAAAGAAGACTGTATCTTAGTAACCTTTTCTGTAATAATCAAAAGCAAATTGGATTAAGGAAGGAAAAAAAAAGAGAAAACAAAACAACTATCCTTCTCTATCTCCTCCAGTTAGATTTACAGCTCTCTCTGATTTGCGCATACCAAGGAGGATGCCCATCCTCCAACTTCCTAAAAAGGCATAGTGCTTGTTAAGAAAGGATTTTTAGGTGCAGGCATCCCAAGACATGTTGATTTGGAAATATTTTGATGCTTTAGTTTTTAATTAGTGTATTATACTTCCAATAATATGAGAAAGCTTTAATTTACCTGGAAATTTATTTGGAGTTGTGAGCTAAATACCATAAATATTAATAGTGATGTAAATATTTGATATGTTTATTAAAATTGCACAACAATTAGAAATGCAGGAGATCCTCTTTTATCTGATGCCATCTTTGAAATTAAAATAGGCCTGATTAAAGCAAAAAGATTTTTTTTCTTATGTAATGAAATCCATCAATAGATACTTCATCAAGAACAGTGCTTTTGATGCTTTTTCATATATTTGACAGTCACAGGAACTTTTCTAGAGACTTATGATTAAAGTGATTGTTTACATGGTGAAGATACTCTGTTTTCATAAAATTAGCATTTGTTTTCACATAATTTAATTCTTTTAAAAGTTAGGAAGATATCTTTGTCCAGACATATGATTTCACTAATGTAGAGAATCCGAGTGAAGAAACTTCCTCTACTAAGCAGATGGTCACTGGTCTGTGATTTACAGTTTCAGGGAGATTCCAGTACCTTGAAGAGATTAAGTACTTATTCAAGATCACAGAGTATGTCACACATCAGAGGGCTTTGAACCCAGGCCTTCCTAACTTAGAGACCAGTTCTTCATCTACTGATTCTCTGTGTACTTTTCCAGGTAGCCTCTTGTATATTCTGAAGAATCACAGTAATAAACATTCTTTTCAATTAATGGTATCTTTATAAGTTAACTAGTACTGTCTGCATGAACTAACTGTAATTAGGTGTAGTCCTATTTATCCCAAGTTATTATTTTTCCTGGTTTGATTGATATTCATGACTTAAAGAAAAAGTAAGGACCTACTTCCTTACTCTTCAGACAGTTTAATTTTAATCATCAATAGAAATATCCTTAAAGCAGTCAACTTTAGGTAACTCTTTTTAAATGTAATATAAAACCTTTCTGGCATAGAAATGAGCTCTTAAGACAGTAAATAGAAGAGAAAGTGTAAACCTGAATGAGTAGAGGGAATTTTCTCCTCTGGGACTTCTCATTATTGAAAACACAGTTTCAAATCCCCTTTCTATTTTGGTAGAGGAAGGAAGTTTTCTTCTATGCAATATGGAGTGGGGACTATTGGATCTCTGAGAGTCCCTTCCAGTTTTAATTTTCAGTAATTCATCTCTCCCTACCCAATTCTTCCTTTCTAAAAGCTATGTTAGAGCAGCGCTTCTCAATCTTTTGAAGTTCATAGATTCATAAATTGTTAGAACTGGAAAGCCCTGAGAGATCATTACTTAAGGTCACACTGTTCTAGAAGTTTATTCTTTCTTAAATTAAAAGTGAGTTTATAAAAGTATGTGTTTATAAAGGGAACATGGAAGATACTATCTATTTGAAAATGCTTTACAAATATTTAGATTCTATAAAAGTGTGATATATTGCTAGAAATTCAAAAACATATATTCATGTGCTTTTATTTTAATGAAAATTCTGTTTAACTTACATTATTAATTCAGAAAAGTATATGTATACAATTATTTTTGTTATATACTATATTTGTATATATATGTATATAGTTATTTTTATGCCATATGTATATATATGCATATATGTCTATAACAAAAAAATCTTTCTTGGTGTCTATATTTATACTTGGCTACTAGCTAATTGTTTTTTTTTAAACTATAGAATTCAATGATATTTTCCAAACTGTTCTCAAATCTCATACTATGTAGATTCCTTGGATTGCCTTTCTTGACTTCTTTCTCTAGTCACATATTATCTTCCCCCAACTCACCAAGTGTCACTGACCCACAAAATTGTCAGCCTTTATTACACACAAATTCCAAATCAGAAACAAAAGTATAGACAATGCTTTTTATAAATGTGTCTATTATAAGAAGCCATTCAATGGACTACCAGAAAAACTCATGTCATCAGTGATGGTATATTTGAAGATACTTGAAAACCATTAACATAGAAGATTTAAACATATAAATTTAAAAAATCTTTAAACAGAAGATTTAAAAGAGATTTTTTTTTTGGTGATTTCTGTCTTTATCCTACTTGACATTTCCTGTTAACTATCTTTGCCTTTTATATGAGCTCACATTAACTGTTAGTGTTGAAATTAGTTTTGAAAACTAATCAGAGAATGAATCTCTAAACACAGGGGATACAAAAAAAAAAGTGAAAACAGCCTGTGTTCTCAAGAATGTTATATTCTAATGGAGAAGACAAGCTGTTCACAAAGAGCTTTATACACAATCTATACTGGCTCAAGACAAATTAAAAATGCCCCATAATCTTAGGCAACCCTTTCTTGGAAAAGATATTTCTTCCATTTTGTTGTTGGCATTGTTTATATGGCAACAGTTTACCACTTCATTAAAGTTTTGTGCTGCTTACGATATGCCCATGATATGCATTTAAAAAAATAATTTTAAAGATATATTTTTGTAGTAAGAAAGTAGTTATAATTTTTGTCTGGCTTGTACATAGTGCTCACAAGCCTATACAAGTTTTTACCATTTTTTTCTATTTAACAATGAAATTTGTAACGCTGAATCTCTTTCTTTAAGTCCATATAATTAATGTAATAATCATAGATCATAAAAGTGAATAATTTTAACTGAAAATAAGAACTGAAGCTAATTGTACTTAATTTCACTAACAAATTCCTGTAAATATTATTAAATCAATATAGTTATTAAGACTTACAGAAATGTAGTTACTATATAATGAAAATACTTCACTAACTTTTTTAGAATACCATTTCATATATTTATGATATTACTTGAGTGGGCTGAAAGAATTTAACTTGCCTGAAAGAATTTAACAAACCTTCAAAAGTGCTGGACACTATAGTATTTGGTATGCTTAAGTAAAATGGAGGGCTGATAAGGCTAAGGCTAATGGGGCATAAACTATAACAGGAATTATAAAGTCTAAAAAGACTTCTGATAATAGTCTTTTGAATGGATTAATGTTCAAAGACCGACCTCAGTAAGTCCAAATAGATTCATTATCTGGAGAAGGTATGTCCCCTGACTTAAACAAAAATATTTCCTCTCACTCAACCCCTTTGACTCTACTCTAAATTCAACCCCTGACCTCCACCCCTCAGCCATAGCAACTCAAAATACAATCTACTAAATTCCAGAGGGGTCTTAATCTGTGTTGGTTTAAGGAATACTCACGCTAAGGAAACTAAAAAGAACTCTATTTCCTTTGGTTAGAGTTCCCTCAATTAATTATCCAATCAATAAACATTTATAAGCACCCACTGTGTGCTTATTTAAGCTTTAGTTTAGACATTATTTCAACTGGCATAAACAACTCCTGTTTCCCACAGTTCACTCTTTCAATGCTGATCAATGACTGTTCTTCAATTAACAATTTTTCCAGAGTTGTCTGGGGAGTAATGAGGGGTTAAGCTACTTCTCCAGTCCCACACAGTCAGTATATGTCAGGGGAAGGTTTTGAACCTTCACTTTTTTATTCCTTCTCAAACTGGAAGGATCAGGTCCATTACTGAGACATTAGCAGTATGTTATTTCTGAATGTCGCAAAAAGTTTCCAGGAACAGACTACAGCATAATACTCATTAATTATGCATTCAAAGCAACTGTATGACTTGCTTCATTTTTATATTGAAAATATGATCAATACAGCTATATTTCTTCTTTTAAAAAAATAGAGTTTTGCAGAAATGTTGATTATTTGGGCAGAATGCAGACTTTGTTTTGTGGTAATAGGCCATACTATATGTAGTTTCTTAAATTCACAGTTGTACAGACTCATGCCATCTCAAGAATGTTTATTAGGCTCTATATAGAAATTTTAAAATGGCTCAAGGCCTTGTTTGTGATGTTCATAGCAAATACACATGACTGAGGAAAATTTTGATGCTTTTAAGAAATTTACATTATGGCAAAACACCAGTATCTCCAGATCAAGGTCACAGACCCTTTCTATGCTTTTGAAACATGTTTGTCCACAAAACCTGAAGACTCTCAGCTCTTTAAAACCACAGATAAAACAAGGCAGTTTGAAACATTAGGAGTTTTCCTTTCACCTGGCCTGAAATAACTTGTGCTGAGTGCATTTCCATTTCTTGTACACTTCCAATTCAGTTCAACAAACATTTCAACTGAAAATACTGATTAAGTATGTATTTGTGTGCTAAGGACATGTAAGCATTTCATATTGGGTCTTACAGATAACCTTCTGACACTTGGAAAAATAAAACTAGTTTGTCATATTATTCCTTGATCTTACTGTGTTCTTTTAGTTCATATTTTCTGCCATTCTCTTTTTTCTACTCCAATCAAGCAGGAGAGCCTTACTAGCTATATGACTCTGGAGAAGTCATTTAACTCCTTCCTGACTCAAGGAAAATAATAGCAATTACCTCTTCGGTTATTATGAGGATTAAATAAGATGATAATTACAAAGTGCTCAGCACAGTGCCTGAGATTTAGTAAGCACTTAATAAATGTTCATTTTCCTCATCGTTATCATCATAATCATAATTATGATCATTATCATATAGTGTTAAAAGTTAGATTCTTGATGATTCTTGTTCATTTTCCTCTGATACAATGTACAAGCATAACATTAATTCTTAAAAAGACTTTTTGTCTGCCTTTCATTTTCTTCAATATTTTATTTTTTGTTTCTTTTGTTTTTGTTTGCTTTCAAATGGGATCTCCTCTTGTCAGAAACAATTGTTTTCTGTAGATGACCTATTTGTGTTTTTACTCTCCTTTTGGATGGAAGGTGATGATTCTTTCAAAAGGGTAAGATAGTTCCAAGACCATGAATTGAAGAATATAACATTATTCTCTACAATACTTTAGATAATTAGTGTTGACTGGAAAGAAAATCCAGACACACAGGAGGTATGCACCATTTTTATGACTCTTACATGCATAGCTAAGTAAGGATGAGCCATATTCAAAAATTGTGCTGCTTAAATTTGGGAACTCTGAGTCAGCTTGACAGTGAATTGACTGTAAGAATGCTTCCCTTGCATAAAAAGAGCTCCCAGGAGTTTTTGCTTTGGTTAAGTATTTTGCTAGAGTAATGTAATCATTTTTTAATATGAATTTGTTTCAAAAAAAAGTAGCTGAATATTAACAAACTGATGGAACTGGTCAAAACTTTATATGCTGCTGGTGAAGGAAGATGGACAGCAAGACTACTTTTCGATTATTTCCTGGAATATGTAATTTATAAATTTACAAAAGTAAAATTCACAAGTGTACATTTTCCCTAAGTCCTTTTTCTATGCTAATGGATCCCATTCTTTATGGTTCTCTTGAGATTCTCACATCTATCTAGGAATTAGGCATGGTATTTAGTGATTTTATGATGTACAAAAACAATCAGGTTAGCAAAACAACCCTACAGCTTATACTTGAGGAACTTCAGGGGTTTAAAGATTGACAAGGAACATCCATGAATTTATTTGCCTTCACCTGTGTGAAAGGGCTGGAGTATTCTTTGTGTCCTCTGTTTATGTCTGCAATATTTAGCAGCTAGGAAGAATTTTTTTTTCTTATAGAATCGTATATCTTGAGATGTTTCAGAGTAGGAGTCAGCAATATTGCTGGCTATGAGTGATGCTCAGAGACCTAAGTAATACCTATCAGTACTTCAGCAGGTGGAAGAATTGAAGGGGAAATGTATCAGAGAGAAAAGGAGGAGTTAAGATGGCAGAGAAAAGCCAGGATGTTGCCTGATCTCACCTGTTTTCGTTGAAACAATGTTAAATCAGGCCTCTAATAAAATTCTAGAATGACAGAATCCACAAAAAAAGAAGAATATGAATTGGTCTAAATTCCAAACAGTTCTCTTGGGAGAGCTTGGAAAGGATTTTTTTGTTTTTGTTTTTGTTTTTTTATTCTTTTTTTTCTTTTTTTTTTAAATTTTTATTTTATTTGCATAACATATGTGTGGGTAATTCTTCAACAATAACCCTTACATAGCTTTCCGTTACAAATTTTTCCCCCCAACTCCCCACCCCTCCCCTAGATGGCAGGATATCCACTACATGTTAATTATGTTAAAATATTGGCAAATCGAATATATGTATACATATTTTGGAAAGGATTTTTAAAAATCAAATAAGAGTGAGGAAAAAATGGGAAAAGAAATGAGTTATGTAAGAATTATGAGAAAAGAGTCAACAGCCTGGAAAAGAAAGCACAAAAATTTGTGGAAGAAAACAACTCTTTAGAAAGTAGAATTGGTCAAATGGGGGAAAAAAATCCATCGAAGAAAATAACTCGTTAAAAGTAGAATTGGCCAAATGGAAAAGGCGACACAAAAACTGACTGATGAAAATAATTCCTTAAAAATTAGAATTGGGCAAGTAAAAACTAATGACTCTATGATATATCAAAATCAATCAAATAAAATTAAAAGGAAAAAAAGCAGAAAATGTAAAATACTCATTGAAGAAAGAACTGATTTAAAAAAATAGATCATGCAAAGACAATTTAAGAATTATTGGACTACTTGAAAACTATAATAAAAAAGAGGCTGAATAGCACCTTTCAAGAAATTATTAAGAAAAACTGTCCTGATATCTCAGAATCAAAGGGTAAAATAGTCATTGAAAGAATCCACTGATTACCTCCTTAAAGAGATCCCAAAATGAAAACTACAAGAAATATTGTAGCCAAATTTCAGAACCATCAGATCAAGGAGAAAATACTGCAAACAGTCAAATATCCAGAAGCCACAGTCCGGATTACACAGGATTTAGCAGCTTCTTCACTGAAGGATCATATGACTTGGAACAGAATATTCTGGAAGGCAAAAAGAGCTTGGTTTATGCCCAAGAATCTAACTACCCAGACAAATTGAGCATAATCTTCCAGAGTAAAGGGGATTTTCAAACTTTACTGAAGAAAAGAACAGAGCTGAACAGAAAATTTGATCTTCAAATACAAGACTCAAAAGAAGCATAAAAAGGTAAACAAGAAAGAAAAAGCCAGGGCATTCAAAAAGTTTAAACTGTTTATGTCCCTGTATAAGAAGATGATACTTATAACTCTTAAGAACTATTAGGGCAATTAGAAGGAAAAAGTGTGTGGGTATAAGTTGACTGATGTGATATTTAAAAAAAAATTAAGTAAGGCTGAAAAAAAGGATTGTACTGGAAGAAGAGAAAAAGGAAGGCAGAATGGAATAAATTCCATCAGATGAAGAGCCATGAAAACCTATTAAATAAAGAGAAAAAAAGTGGGTGAGCATTGTTTGAACCTTATTTTTTATCATATTTGTCTCAAAGAAGGAGTAACATAATCAGTTAGATAAAGAAATTTATGTTACTCTATGAGAAAGTAAGAGGAGAAGGGGAAAAGAAAGGTGGGATGATAGAAGAGGGGGCAGATTGAGAGAGGCAGTGGTTGGAAGCAAAACATTGATAAAGAGGGACAGGGTACAAGAAGAAAAAAAGAGAAGAGTATATAAACAAAGTGAAAGTAGGATGGAGGGAAATACTGTTAGTAATCATAATTATAAATGTGAATGGGATGAACTCTCCCACAAAACTGAAGTGGCTAGCAGAGTGTATTAAAAACCAGAATCCTACAATATGCTGTTTACGGGAAACACTTTTGAAACAGAGAGATACACAGAGAGTAAAAGTGAAAAGGTAGAACAAAATATATTATGTTTCAGCTGAAGTTAAAAAACAAACAAAACAAAGAGCAGGAATACACATCCTAATCTCACATAAAGCAAAAATAAGCATATATCTAATTAAAAGAAACAAGGAGGGAAACTACATCTTACTAAAAAGTACCATAGACATTGAAGTAATTGTACTACTAAACATATATATATATGTATATATACATATAAATATATATGTACATATATATATACATAGATATATATGTGTATATATATACACACATAAATATATATGTATATATATACACCAAGTGGTATAGCATCTAAATTCTTTTTTTAAATAACTTTGTATTTTTCCATATATATGCAAAGATAATTTCTGATATTTACCTTTGAAAAACTTTGTGTTCCAAATTTTTCTTTCTCTTTCCCCCAACTCCCTCTCATAGACATCAAGCAATCTGATATAGGTTAAGAATGTGCATTTCTAAACATATTTCCATAATCATCATGTTGTGCAAGAAAAATCAAATCAAAAGGTGAAAGAAAAAAAATGAGGAAGAAAAACAAGCAAGCAAGCAAACAACAACAAAAGGTGAGAATATTATGCTTTGATTCACATTTAATCTAATATAGTTCTCTCTCTGGATGCTGATGGCTCTTTCCATCACATATCTATTGGAATTGTCTTAAATCAGCTTATTGTTTAAAAAAAAAAGAGCCAAATTCATCACCGCTGATCATCATATAATCTTCTTGTTGCTGTGTACAAAGTTCTTTTGGTTCTATTCATTTTACTTAGCATCATTTTATGTAAGACTTTTCAGGCTTTTCTGAAATCAGCCTGCTTGTTATTTCTCATAGAATAATAATATTCCATTACATTCATAAACAATAACTTATTCAGCCATTCTCCAATTGATGGGCATTCACTCAGTTTTCAGTTCCTTGCCACTACAAGAAGGGCTACTCTGAACATTTTTGCACTATGGGTTCTTTCCCCCTTTTTTATGATCTCTTCAGGATACAGACCCAGTAGAAACACTGCTGGATCAAAGGGCATAGCTTCCAAATTCTTAGAGCAGAAGTTAAGTCAGTTAAAGGAAGAAATAGATAGCAAAAACTATATTAGTGGGGGACCTCAATGTCCCTCTCTCAGAACTAAATAAATATAATTACAAAATAAATAAAAAGTTAAGGAGGTGAATTGAATTTTAGAAAAGTTAGACGTGAAAGACCTTTGGAAAAAAAATGAATGGGATAGGAAGAAACATACCATTTTCTCAGCAGTATATTATACACAAACACACACACACACACACACACACACAAATTGACAATTTATTAGAGCATAAAAACCTCACAATCAAGTTCAGAAAGGCAGACATTAATGCATCCTTTTAAGATAATGATAAAAAAATTACATGTAATAATGATATAATGATCATGAAAAGGTAGATAAAAATTATTTGGAAATTAATCTAAACCTACAGAAAGAGGGGCTCAAAGAACAATTCATAGAAACAATGATTATCAGAGACTGACAATGAGACAACATACCAAAATTTATAGCATGCAGCCAAAGCAATATTAAAGGGAACTTTTATATCTCTAAATGCTTAGATGAATGAAATAGAGAAAGAGCAGATCAATGAATTAGGCATGCCCCCTAAAAAAGCTAGAAAAAAGAACAAAATAAAAATTCCTAATTAAACACCAAATTAGAAATTCTGAAAAAATGAGAGATTAATAAAGTTGAAAGTAAGAAATCTGTTGAATTAATAAATAAAGCTAAGAACTTGTTTTTGAGGGAAAAACCCAATAAATCTGAATATAGATGAAAGCATACTATTTTTACTTTGGGGGGGGTTTCTTTTTGGTTTTGTGGTTTTTTTCCCCTTTGCTGTTTCTTCTTTCACAAAATGACTAATATGGAAATATGTTTATATAATTGCACATATATAACTATAAAATAAATGTTGAAATCAATCCTTTCATGTAATTGGAAACAAAATACCATTTCCAAAAAAAAAA
>JAJPUD010008000.1:35714-48087 GCA_023553655.1 Myrmecobius fasciatus
AGAGAGAGAGAGAGAGAGAGAGAGAGAGAGAGAAAGAGAGAGAGAGAGAGAAGAAAAGAATAGGGAATAAATATGCAGAGGTTAAGACTTGCTAGTGCTTTACATATGTTATCTCATTTGAAAGAGGGAAGGAAGCAAAGAAGGAAGAGCAAAAAGGGAGAAAGGAAAAATTGGTATGATAAGGAATAGTACAGTGCCAGTGATAACTTTCTCATCTAACTCAGGATCACCAAAGCCATAAAATGTTGCTATCTCTTCTATAGGAATTGGCTATAAATTGACACTTTAGAAGAACTGTCTTAGGTTTTGTGATAGAGTAAAGATTTATGAGATATAGCAGATATTATTTATTTTGACATTTTTGTGAATGGCAAGTGATTTTATAAGAATGATCAAACTAAGAAGGGGGGAGGAATCATGTGAAAAAATGTAATTGTTTATTCTCTTAGAGTAATTATTTGTAATTCTTTCTGTATAAACAAATGATTTCTTTTTAAATTTCCATTATTATTACATTTTATTTATTATTATTAAAGTAGCAGATTAACTGTCACTGTTGCTATTTAGAAGTCCATGAGTAAAATTTTAAAAGTTGACGAGGATTCGTATTTGTGCCTTATATCTGCTTAAGGAAAAGAAACCCCATAGAATTCTGACCAATTAAATGAAAGTGACCTTTTAAATTCGTCTTGCTTCATGCAATTTTGATCCAAATCTCAGATTTCATTACTGTATGGTCCTTCTTGTGGTGGGTGGAACATGGAGGCCTCCACTCTTGGAGAGGTGTCCAGATTTTGAAAGGTTCCATGTCTTTATCAGTGGTCACATAACCACATATGTCAGAGATAGGATTAGAACTCAAATCTTCTTGATTCTGAATCTAGTTTATTATCCATTATTCTGTGCTGATATTATTCTTACTGTCTAAAAGATTTTGAGACTTTTGTCTTCCTACTTTTATAATTTGATTTTCTTTTGAAATAGAAATCAATTTTCTGAATTGTAATCTCTAAGTAGATTATATACATGGTATATATTTTGAGTTTGGAATGAAATTTAAAAATCTTATGCCCTTATCTAGAAATACTAATTCTACTAAAAATAAGGAAAGTTAAAAAGATAATTTTTGAAATTAGAATATTTTTTGCATCAGATAAATAGATTTCAGAATACACACACACACATAAATTAACAAGAGAAAACTCAAAATCTTCTTTTATTTTTTTAACCACTCTAATTTACCAAAGGCTGATACTTCTCAGCAGTGCTTAACATTCATTGAATTTCTTTTCCCCTTACAAAAGAAGATAACAGTCTCCAGCAAGTATGGGAAGTCAATAATGCTTTCCAAGGGAGAAGAGTGGAGTGCTCATATTTCTCAAATAGACTTCAGTTTTCCAACTAAGTCAGTGGAATACTCAGCTGATTCTTTCCCAAGGCTGACCTCCTCTATTGGGTTAACTTACAATTTTTTTTTTTACTTTTTGGCACAATTCTGCCTCTTAAGCTTGTCAACTTGACTATAATCTTCATTTCTTCCAAAAGTGAGGTCGGGATGATTAGGTCAGGACATACTTCCATCTTTCTTGGAGGCAGTTTAAGCAATCCTCTTAGCTCTTCTTCTGTTCTTGGAGAAGACAGCACAGTGGTTAAAGAACAACACTGATAATGCTGCTACTAGGAAAGACTAGCTCCAGTAATTCAAGAAGCTCTGATTTTACTGGTGTGATTTCTTCCACCATCAATGAAGATCAGAATAATCCTCCTTTTCTAGTGGATTAGCCTCATGTGTTTCTGTGGCTGAAAAAAAAGAGCAAAATCAAATAAACCAAAAAAACCCAAATCATTACCTTTTGTCACCTTCCCAATGATAAGGGTTTCAGAACTTAGCTAGACTAGCCCTGTTTGGTCTTCTGCTCCAGGTCCATATATAGAGTCTTTCCTACCTACGAAGATCTATCAGCTCACATTCTGTACTGATATATAGCCTTTGAGAGACCAAAGTTACCTTCATACTGTACTAATGGAATGGGATTTTTATTGAGAGTTATGAAGAGTTTCATGAAATAATAGTTTGGTTCATCAGATCTACTTTAGTGCTCTCAAGATACTTGAACATCCTGTTTAGAACCCAGCTAAGGCATTTTATCTGTGGCAGAAAGGAGACATATGGAAATGATTGTAGTCAAGTCAGGAGGCTTGAACTGGGGCGATGTTGAACTTAGAGGCTAGTCAAAAACAGGTTAGCTGTATATCAAGGCACATGACTAGTTTAGGAAAACATAAAAATCAGCCAATATGTTATCATGGTGCAGTGGAAAGAGCTGGATTTGGAATCAGGGGACCTGAGTTCAAATTTTGGCTTTGCCACTTATTTGCCACTTGATCTCTGAAGTCATTTAACTTCCACAGACTTCATTTTGCTCCTCTATAAAATGAGGAGATTGGAATATGGGACCTCCATTGTTCTTTCCAGTGCAACATCTATGTTCCTGTGAACTCTTTGATAGCTACAGGCAGACAGTCCAGGACAATGGATAGCTCTTGGGGAGAGAAAGTGCTCTGACTTCTTCTAAGTGTGAGAATTTTTTATCATCACATCCTTAAGCTTATTTTATTCTACTTTTCTAGTCCTTAAAATAATCTATTTATTGTTTTTTCTTTTTCTTTTTGCTGGGGAACATGGTCTTTATCTTCTTGAGAACTTTGAGTCATGATTGATGCCATAGGTTCTGGATTAGTTAGCAAGTTCCAGTGGGATATTTCTGAAGGTTTGGCAGCTTGTTTGGGTGGGAAGAGAGGAAGAAGGGATATTGGGTCTTGTCTCCCTGCATAATTTGTTCCCTTTGAACACATTTCAATTTGTACATAGTTGGTGCTCTAAAAAAAAAGCAGCATTTTTTTCACAGATCAAGTTAATACATTTATTAAGCACCACATTATGATAAGCTTTGAGGATTCAAATAAAAACAAAAATAATTCCTTCCCTCAAAGAGGTCACAATCTAAAGGGATTGACAACATGAAAATATCTTTTTACAAATAAGATACCTACAGGATAAATTGAAGATAATCTCAGAGGGAAGGCACTGGCATTAAGAATGATCAGAAAAGGTTTCTCGCAGTTACAGTTTACTTGAGACTTGAAAGATGCTAGGGGACACAGGAGGTTGAGAGGAGGAAAGTATGGAGGAGAGTCAGGAGATGGAGTATCATCTGAGAGGAAAAGAAAGGAAGCAAGTATCATTGGATTACAGAGAATGTTGGAGGGGAAGAAGACATAGGAAGCTGAAAAGGTAGTGAGGGGGCCAAGCTATGAAAGATTTTAAAAGCCAGAGAATTTTATATTTGATGCTGACAATAATAAGGAGCCACTGGAGTTTATTGATTGGGGAGGTTAAATGGTCAGGTAATGGGAAGATCACTCTGATAGTGAAATGGAGAATGGCCTGGAGTAAAGAGAAATTTGAGGTAGAGAAACCAACTAGAAATGAGGAAAAGATTTTTATAATTTAGTACATAAGGGAAAGGAATAAACATTTATATAGTTTGAGGTATTATATTATCCCCATTTTATAGTTAAGAAAACTGAGAAGCATTTCAACATTATTAACATGTAGTGGACTTCCTGCCATCTAGGGGAGGGGAGGGGACTGGGGGTAAAATTTGTAATGGAAAGCTTTCTAAAGATCAAAGTTGGGGAACTACCCAGATATATGTTATACAAATAAAAAGCTTCATAAAAAAATAAAATAAATTATTAACTGTCAAAAAAAAGAAAAGAAAACTGAGGCAAACATAGGGTCACACAGCTAGTAAACCTTTGAGATCTAAACTCAAATCTGTTTTTAACCTAACTGCCTCAAATGAGTAACTGGAACATTTGTTTTAATATAGCAACTTAGGTTTGTGTCCAGGACCATCTCCAATTGATAGAACTACTCTCTGGCTATCATCTGGGAAGTGATGTAATATGACATTAATTATGAATTATTTTAATAAATGCCTTTCCAAAACAAATGACAATTCTGAGTGTAGACAATCTAATACCTAGAAGGATGGAATCAAGTTAGTTATTATTTTTTACCAAGATAAACTAGTGCTTACTTTTCATAAACACTATTCTGAATAAAATAGAGATCCAGTCCATATATAGAAAAAATTCTTAGTGGCCATACTTTCATTTTGCTAATCTGTAAACAAAAGAGCTTGGGTTAAATGATCTTTGAGATTCCTCCCAGCTCTAATTGCTGTGGTCCTATGATTACACTTCTAAAGAAAGTGAAAAATTTGATTTAGGGCTGCAAAAATAATGCTTACATCTTGTGGCCTACTATTACAGATAATTGCATGATGTAATAATAGCTAGCATTTACATAGCTTTTTAGGGTTTGAAGGTGCTTTAAAAAATATTTGTCTCCTTTTTTTCCTCTCAATAATGCTGGCAGGTATGTGCAATGAAGGAATTGAACCTTAAAGAGATTGTTTTGCCTAGGAGTTTAAGAAACTAAATCAGGATTTTTAACTTGTTTTCCTGACTCTAGGTCCAGCACTCTATATGATGTTGTCACCTACTTGTCCCTAGATATATATATATATATATATATATATATATATATATATATATATATAATTTCTAGCATTAGAAGGGGCAGCTAGGTGACATATTGTATAGAGTCAGGAAAAGCTACAGTCACAGACACTTCCTAGCTGTGTGACCCTGTACAATTCACTAAGTTTGTTTACCTCAGTTTCCTCATCTATAAAATGAGTGAAAGAAATGGCAACTACTCTGGAATTTTTGCCAAGAAGGGGGTCATGAAGAGTTGGATATGATTGAAACAGTTGGACAAGAACAGAAGTAAAATGGTATGCTAGGTATGCTAACCTGACCTTGGAGTTAGGAGAACCTAGATTCAAGGTCAGGCTTTTTAACATCCACACCAACTGGGTGACATTGGGCAAGTCACTTAGTGTCCAAGTCAACTGTAAGACTATAAGTTTCAGAAAATTTATGGATCTACATTGACAGAAAACCTTTCTCACTGGAGAATTTACTGTATTGATGAAATCACAGTTCAGTTTGTGTGCACACAGTTAGTCAATATATTGCTTGGGAACTTCATTTCTTAATAATTAATTTTTACCAATGAATGAATGAAATATTTAGCAAGCTCTTTTTATACAAAGCACCATGCCAACCACTAAGGATACAAATGGGGAAAGAAAATTGGAGAAATATGTGCATAGGATTCATTTGTTCCAAAGCTAAACTAATCTTAGGTAGCAGAATGAGCCCAGCAGTAAGCCAAATCTAGTAATGCTTCTTGAGGATTTACAAAATAATTCAGGTCCTGAGATCTTCAACTGTAGAAAAGTAGAAAAAATGTATTTGTTCTGTAATACTGTGAAAGGCTCATCTAATTTAATCTCTAGGTTAAGTTTAGCATTATGTTCTTTCACTGTTAATGTTCTTTTATAATTCATGTTCTCACATAGTTAATGAAGGAAGAATACCATTAATTTAGAATCTATCATCTATTTCAATTTGAGAATATTTACTGTCCAGTGAATAAAGCTTTCTAGGGGTTATTTGACCAATCAGTCATTTACAGTTTGACTGGATTCTTTAAATTTTTAAACAGAGCCTACAATTTCTATCCCTGTTCTTTTCCAAGATAATAGGATACCCCCTTGGTTTAATTTGAATTGCATAAAGAGAAACCAACCTGAAAAATTACTGCTAATAGAATGTTCTAGTTTTACCCATGTTTATGTTCCTGAACTTTGGCACTGGCTTTTTCCTAGGCAATTCATTCTGCTTTTTTCATCCCTTATTTATCTCTGATTCTGCTTCCCCTACTGCTTTACTCTTTCCATTTATCATATTTCTCTGAATGGATTCTCAACTGGATTTAAGTCTTCTTTCCCATGACACTCTTGTTTGTTTGGCTATTATTTCCTCATTCTATTTTTGTCAGGTGTCCTTTTTTTCCTTAGCAACTAAAGTTAAAAAAAAAACCCAAACCTTTAAAAGGGAATTTACATTCAGTGTTGGGAATTCTGCTAGTTGTTTACTGTTAGACTTGTTTCTTTGAAGAATCACAAAATAGAATGTAGTCTTACAAATCTTCCTATCTAATACCTAACTTTAAATAATGAAGTCTTAATTTGTTTTGTGTCATGGAACCCTTTGGCAATCTGGTGTAGGTGAAATGGGGGAAATAGCAACTAAACCAATATTGGTACCATACATACTTATATACAAAGCTACCATGCTTTCTATTAATCTCCTTAATGACTTTGACACCTTTGGTTACAATAAGCTTACTATCCTATCAAGTTGTTCAATAGTTTCTCATAGCTCATATTCACTAAATATTGCCATGTTTGCTAAGACTTGTCACAGACTTATTCTGTTCTTTTGTATGTTTTAAATATTTTACTGATGCTCTTTCTCTTTCCTCCCCATCTTTATCACCATCTACTCACTCATCCATCCCTTCAAAATCCTTAACTTATGACATAAATATAGTCAGGCAAAATATACTGAAACATTGGCCATGACTAAAAATGGATACCTCATTCTGTATCTCTAGTCCATCTTCTCTCTGCCATTTAGTCAGTGAATAAGATATATTAAGCATTCATAATGTGCCAGGAACTGTGCTAGGAGCTGGAAATACAAAGAAAGCCAAACACAGTCCATGTCCCCAAGGCAAGACTTGCTGTTTGTCCCCTTTCTGGAAAGGGACATGATATCACAACTGATGTCTTGACTTGCATGTGAATTGGCTTTAAATGAGGTAGAGCAAAGTCATCATCCTCTCCCTCTCTGCTAGAGTCATTCAAGTCCAGTGTTGGGACAAAAATCCAGTATAGAAAGTCAGGCTCAGCCAAGAGCACTTGGGTTCAAATTCTTCATCTGAGATATACTGGCTATATAATCAACACTGGTCAAGTTATTAAATTTCTCTTAATTTAATTAAGAAAATTAATTAATTCTTTTAAATTATTAAATTTCTCCATGCAACTTTCTGATATCATAAATTGCACATTAGGAGGGCTCTCTACTAGTAGGTGGAGTTTCTTCCCTAGAAGAGATCATTTCTTCCATGTGAATTACAGACCAATTAAAATATTTTATTGACTTACCACCTCCAATTTAGTTTAAACTGAAAGGGAAGAGTTTTTCTTAGGCTGTTCCTAAGAAGCTTACATTCTGGGTTTTTTTTTTTTAAAGAGACAGTTGGGATTAAGTGACTTGCTCAAGGTCACACAGCTAGGAAGTGTTAAATGTTGGAGGCAGGATTTAAATTTAGGTCTTTCTGACTTCAAGCTCAGTGTTCTATCCACTACTCCATCTAGCTGCCCCTGTGTTTTGTTTTGTTTTTGTTTTTTGGGGTTTTTATTTGTTTCTCTGATATCATAAATTGCACATTAGGAGGGCTCTCTATTGGTACATGAAGTTTCTTCCCTAGAAGAGATAATTTCTTCCACGTGAATTACAGACCACTTAAAATATTTTATTGGCTCACCACCTCCAATTTAATTTAAACTGAAAGGGAAGAGTTTTTCTTAGGTCTACTCTCAGAAGATTGCATTCTAATGGAGGAGTCAACATACAAAAAACCTGTACATAGAAGTGTGACCATTGTTTGATAGAAATAAGAGATTTATAACAAATAATTAGTCACTAGGTAATTTTCTTTGCTTATGGCAATTCACAAAGACTTTAGTCAACAAGGTTGGAAGGGTTGCAAACTATAGTAGACAGTGTCTCTCTTACTGATGAATGCAAGTATCCCTGAAGTATTATAAAGTATGACTGACTCTACATACCATGTTTAATCAAAAGAATTATTACATTTTCACCATCTCTTTGCCTAGTCTTGCAGTTTGGCACTGGTTAATATTTTCATTTATTTTTTTCTGTAATTAAACCCTCTATTGCTTTCCTGAATAATTTAATTATTCTATTAATTATTTTTTTCTTCCCTTAGTCACCCTATATTGGCTTGATGATTTTATATCTATTTGTAATTACTTTTTGTTCTTTCCAACCAGGAGATAGTTATATTTTATGTGTAATGATTTCAGGGGCAATGGAAAATCTCCATGTGCCTTCCCCAACCCACTGCTACCTTATGCTTCCCTTATTTACTGCCTGAAATATCTCTATTAGGATTTCATCCCTTTAGCTGGTTTTGATCTTCATCAAACTGCACATGCCCTTGAGAGGCATATAATGTTAAACTGTTATTAATCACATATACTTTAGATGGTTAAAAGGTCTGAAAACAGACTTCTTTGAAGGAGGGAGAAAGGCCAGAGAAGAGGATCTAAGATAAAGAAAGGAAGGAAACCACAATCAGCATCAAAGAATTGCAAATCTTGAGAAAGAAAGGGAAGGCAGAATTCATAATTGTTTATAATAAAAATATCCTGGATAACATAGTAACTAACCACAGTGATTGGCATCCATTTGAACTGGGACAGAGTGGTCCAAATTTATTGGAATGATAGATTCTTAAAAATTTATCCAGTCTTCTTAAACTGCACTTTGAAAGGGACAAAGATAGGCACTAATCCTGTAATTTCACTGATTAAGAAAACATCTAGGCAGAATGTTCCCTCTGCTAATGCATGTTGGCATTCAGCCTTAGAAGGCAGCCTAGAGAAATTAAAAATTGAGCATTTTAATCATTCACTCATTTAATACATGTCTGAGTAGGAATTTGAACACAGACCTTCATAGGTCTAAAGCCACCCATAATGGCTCTCATATAGCATTTTCAGGTTTGCAAAGTACTTTACATGTGTGATCTGAAATTACCTTGTGGTACCACCAGTATTTTTATATTCATCTCACTAATGGAGAAACTGATGCTCAGAGTTGCTAAATGCCTTTTGGATGATTAGATAATAAAATTGGGATTTGAACTCAAATCTTTTCTAATTCCTAGTCCCAGTGGAGTTATGAAGTCATTGTTGGGGTTGTTGAGTCATTTTAGTTGTGACCCATTTGGGGGTTTTCTTGGCAAAGATATTGAATTGTTCTGCCATTTTCTTATCCAGATCATTTTACAGATGAGGAAACTGAGGCACACAAAATAAAGTGACTTGCTCAGTATACAACTAATGTCTGAGGCTGGATTTGAATTCATGAAGATGAGTTCCTGATTCCAAGTCCAAGTCCTGATTCCTGATTACTCTACCTCCTATGCTACTTAACTTTCCAGAGTTAGGGAGATCTTAGTTTAAATCCCATCTCAAACACTTATTAGATGTGCAAGTCAGTTTACCTCTGTTTACCTTTATTTTTCTCATCTGTAAAATGGGAATAAAAATAACACCTACTTTTTGGGGTTATTGTGAGGACCAAATAAGATAATAATCATAAAGCACTTAGAACAATGTCTGGCACATTAGTATTCTTTAGTCATTTTTCAGGCATGTCTAACTCTTTGTGACCCCGTTTGGGGGTTTTCTTGGCAGAATTACTGTAGTGGTTTGCCATTTCCTTCTCCAACTCATTTTACAGATGAGGAAACTGAGGCAAACAAGGTTAAGTGATTTGGCCAGGGTCACACAATTAGTAAAGTGTTAGGCTCCTGACTCCAGGTGAATTAGGTCTTCCTGACTCCAGGTGTAGCACTCCTTTCATTGCACCCCCTAGATGCCAGCACAAACTAAGCACTATATAAATGTTAACTATTATTATTATTATTACATTGTGCTATCTTAAATTCTCACTAGATTTCAGGAATCCTTTTTACTTAAAAGTATCTGTTGTTATTCAGCTTCTGCTCAGATACTTCCAGGGAGTGCTTGTCAAACAAATATTTTGTGGTTAGAATGCTCTACTTGGAGAATTTTTGTAAGTTTACTGAGCCAAAATTTGTGTCCTTGAAACTTCTACCTGTTAGAACTAATTCTTTTTACATTTATTTTATATTTGTATTTGATTTTTACATATTTATTTATATTACATTTTATTTATATAACTTATTTTACCCAGTTACATGTAAAACAATTTTTTTACATTTGTTTTTAAAACTTTTGAGTTCCAGATTTTCGCTCTTCTTCCTCCCCCTCTCTCCCATTAAGAAGGCACATATGAAGTTATGTAAAACATTTCCATAAAAGTTGTGAAAGAAACCACAGATTTTCTGACCCCTCCCCAAAATAAAACCTCAAGAAAAAATAAAGTAAATAAAAGAGTATGCTTCAATCTGCATTCAGACACATTTTTCATCATAAGTCCTTCAGAGTGTCTTGGATTTCTGAGAATAAGAAAGTCATTCCCAGTTGACCATTGCACAACATTGCTATTACTTTGTACACAGTACATTTCACTTTGCTTGAGTTCATGGAGGACTTCTTAGGGTTTTGTTTTTGTTTTTGTTTTTTTAGAACATCCCATTCATCATTTCTCATAGAATGACATTCCAAAAAAAATAACTCACTACAATTTATTCAACTGTCCTTTCAATTTCCAATTCTTTGTCCTGAGAATAGGGCTGCTATAAATATTTTTGCACATATAGGTCCTTTTCCTTTTCCTTTAAAAAAAAATCTCTTTGAGGATTCATGGGTAGTAAGGGTAATGTTAGGTCAAAGGATATACATGTTTTTATAGCCTTTTGGACATAGTTCTTATCTTTTGATCATTCCTCAATTGGGGAATGGCTCTTTTTATATGTAAATTTGTCTTAGTACCCTACACATTTGAAAAATGAGGCTTTCATCAGAGAAATGTACTTCAAAATTATTTTAGCAATTACTATTGCTGAGTTCTACTGTTTTCTTTCACCCTGACCCTCCTGCCACTGCCACCCCTGCCCATACCCACTCTTGGTTTGTTGGTTTCCCTAGGCCTTTTTACCCTACTGACAAACTTTTCCTGCTGACCTTGCAAGTCATTTCTGGTGTCTCTGTACTGAGAGGTCTAGAAACCACAGAACTGTCACTAATTCAGAGGCCCAAGGCTCATCCTGCTTTTGTGGCACCAGGGCCAGGACTGGTAGAGAGCAGGAGTAGGGGGTGCAATGGGAAAAGGTGGAAGGGAAAGGAGAAAGGGAGGGCTAGGTCCAGGCCAGCACCCTGGTGTCTCAAGCCTTTCCTGCTGACCTTCTAAGTTGTCTTAGGCTGGAAAATGTTCCACTCCATCTTTCTGTGTGTTCTGATGCTCTAAAATCTGTTTAAAGTCTTTCTTTAAAGGAATTTAAAGCTGTCTGAGTGAGAACTCAGTGAGTGCCTTTACTCCTGCATCCATTCTTGGTCCTAATTCTTACAGTTATTATAAATGGATATATTCCAGGATTTTTCCAGGTTCTTTTAGGGTAGATTTCCATTCAGCAAACATTTTTACCTTACTCTCTATCTTCAACTTAAAAAAAAAAAATTGGGCCGGTAGAATTGGCATGAATATAAGCCATGAGATTTTTCTTACAGTCTTCATTGCAGCTGTGATATCCATAACATGTTCCAAGATAGTATGAGACTAAAAACTTTGGCACTGCTCTATGGTTTCATATTATTCTTCCCAAGAGTTTCTCAACAGCACTGGTTAATTTGTTAATTTCCTTCTCATGACTATTTTGCTTCAAATAAATGGTGAGAGTTTGCTTAAACAGATACATATGTGTATAACACACGTACATGAGCTTTAAAATTACCTTATATGATCACAACCTGTCATCCCTTTCCTTTTCTTTGTACCTTGCAGCCCCAAAACTTTTTTTTTCTTTTCCTCTAATTCCTTGATATTTTGGTTGTTTCTCAGTTATCACCCCAGCAATGAATTCATTCTCCTACCTTTTCATCTTGATCCCTTAGTCAACCACTTCTACTTAATGCTGTACTCTTCTAGCAAATTATTTACCCATTATCCTCTTGCTGATTTTGCCTTCCCAAACCTAGTCCTTGGAGCACTTCCACCATCTGCTACCTTTGCTCCAACTCATGTGCTGCTGAATGAAACCCAAGAAATCAAGAAATTGTGCTAGTTGGGTCCGTTAAAAATTTATAGTAGAAAAGGAGGGTCTTTTACCTCCTTAATTAATTCACCATTCCAATCACCATACTAGATATAGTAGATATTCAAACTTTTTGTGTCTCCTCAAACCTCCACTTTGGAGGTTTTGAATAGTCTAGGAGACAGGTAATGAAATACTAATCTAAACTGATTATATCACTAAAGAGAAGGAGACAGATGCAAGGGATGAGAAAACAAAAGGGTCAAAATTTGGTAGTTGATTGTCCATATGGGACAGATACAAGGGATGAGAAAATAAAGGGGTCAAAATTTGGTAACTAACTGTCCATATGGGACAGATGCAAGGGATGAGAAAACAAAAGGGTCAAAATTT
>JAJPUD010008000.1:48097-97186 GCA_023553655.1 Myrmecobius fasciatus
CATATGGGACAGATGCAAGGGATGAGAAAACAAAAGGGTCAAAATTTGATAGCTGATTGTCCATATGGGTTGAGAGAGGGTAAAGAGCTGAAAATTATGCCAAAGCTGTGAATCTGGGAGGCTGAAAGGTTAAGATTCTTGGTAGTAACAGGGAAGTTCAGAAGGAAGATGGGTTTGGGAGAAAGATAATGTAAGTATGTAGTACAGATCACAACTTAAACATACCTGCTTGTCCTATGAGAATCACTCTGTTTGTCCATGTGGGACACCTGTCAGTCATTAAAGAATGTGAGTGATGTGAATGGCAGAGATTTTCCCAGTGCCACCTGCATAGTTACTTATATCAGTTCCTAGTTAGCAATTAGACTATAACTACTCTGAAAAGCCATCTGCAGGATAGTAAAGAGAGTTGAGTTGGGGGGATATGGAACTTATATAACAGAGGGAGGGTACAAAACTGGGGAATATTGGGAGGATAAAGGTAGACGTATTGTGTTAGATACAGGTTTTAGACTGCTTATCATAGGATATTGGAAAGGTAGCCATCACCTCACCTTTTGTACTGGTTGATTTCATACCCCTTAGGGTGATGTAATGGCTTCCACTTTGGAGACTATTATCCATTTCCAAAATTTTCCTTCTTTAAAAAGTAATACAATAACAAATTAGAGAAGCAAGGAAGAAATATGACTAAAGCAATAGAAATCACATGATAAAACATTTTTCATTACATAAAATTTTACAAGTTTTTACACAAATAAATCTAATGTAAAAATTAGAAGAGAAATGGGAAACAGGGAAAAGTCTTTGCAACAAGTTTCTCTGATAAAGACCTCATTTCCCAGATATATAAAGACTTGATTCAAATTTCTAAGACTAAAAGCCATTCTCCAATAAATAAATGATCAAAGGATATGAAGACAGTTTTTAAAAGAAGAAATCCAAGCTATTAACAATTATATAAAATGCTGTAAGTTCATTAATAATTAAATAAAATGCAAATTAAAGAAATTTTGAGGTTCTACTTCACACCTATCAGACTGGCAAAGAGGAAAATGACAAATGTTGGAAGGTCTTTGGGAAAAAAGGTACTCAATGTGTTGTCATTTGTTCCAGTCATTGCGGAAAGCACTTTGGACCTATTCCTAGAAAGCTACTAGACTGTATATGCTCTTTGATCCAATTATACCAGCACAGGTCTATCCTCCACTCCAAAGAAATTAAAGAAGGAAAGTATCTATATTACAAAAATATTTATAGAAGTTCTTTTCATGGTAGCCCAAAATCAGAAACCAGTTGTGGGGTGGAGAGTAGGGTGTTCTCCTATTGGGAAATGGCTAAACAAATTATGTGAATATGATGTGAATATCATATAAATAATAAAATGGACAAGTTCAGAGAAAAAACTGGAAAGACTTTTATGAACTGATGCAGAGTACAGTGAGCAAAAATAGAAGAATTTTTATGGTGATAACATATAGAGAGAAATAACTTTGCAAGACTTAGAACTCCAATCAATTCAATGATAAAACATAACTCCAAAAAGAGGCGATTCATGTCATTTACTTCCTGCTGAAGTGGTAATGAAATTAAATTGCAGAGATATGCATTTTTAGACTTAACTAATAAAAATATGGCTAATATGGAAATTTGTTTTTGCTGTGTAGATATATAATGATGGTTTTATTGATTTTTTAAAAAAAATGCTACTGAGGGATATGGTAGAAGAGAGATTTTAACCAAAAATACTTATTACTTGAAAAGCAAAAACAAAATAACAAAGGGAAAAAAGGAAAATGATATTATTCTACATTTTAAGTTGGTTCATATTTGGTCTGTCATAGCTAGCTTTTTTGTCTTTTATTTTTAGCAATCTTTCATATTTTTGCTTACTCTGATTTTTTTATTACCTTCTGTTTGTTTTAAACATCTTATAATTTTGATTGACAGCTCCTGAATTCATATAAATAATCAGTCAATGAGTCATGCACACCAGCAATTTCCTAAACTGAAATTCCAGGATATATGAATAGAAATTTTATAAGCAATAATTCCCTCCCAAATATTAAATAAGTATTTCTATTAGCACAGGTATGTGGTGAGTAAATAGAGTGCTGGGTCTAGCATCAATAAGATTCTCTTTCTTAGTTCAAATTTGGCCTCTGATGCTTACTAATTGTGTGACTCTGGGCAAGTCACTTAACATTGTTTGCCTCAATTTCTCATTTGTAAAATGAGCTGAAGAAGCACATGACAAACCACTCCAATGTCTCTGCCAAGAAAACCTCAATGGGGACATTAAATTGAACATAACTGAAATGACAAAATAGTAAAAACAACAATATATGAAATAAAAATATTCATTCTGTGCAGCAAATTTGGGGAGGATAAAAGAGGTCCAATAGCCTTTATTTTACACCTAAATTTACCAAATCCACAGGTTGTGTGTGTGTGTGTGTGTGTGTGTGTGTGTGTGTGTGTGTGTAGTTTGTCTGATACACTTAGGAACCACAGACTGGAATTATTATATTCCATCAGTAAATGTCAAACTCCACAATGTGCTCTGGCCAGGTTTGTTTGGGAACGTTTACAATGCACCATATCACAAGCACTGTGCTAGGTAGTAAACTCATTAACAGGGTTTCCATTTGGCTGCTGTGAATTTTGCATGTTTAATAAATATTTAACACAATCCATCATGTGTGTATGAATTGCAACCAGTTTTCTTCATCAAACAGGCTTTGAAAAAATCTGTTACTCTTAAAGTCAATTTTGTTTTTATTGTTGCCCTTTCTTGATAAATGATTTGGTTGACATAGGTCCATATGCTTTTGTTTTGATGTCATATGTGAGAGGGGGAAGCTGCTCAGGAAATGCAGAGGTCTAGATGATGGGGCACAATTGTGGGCGTATGTGCTGAGGGTGTTTGTGGGATATAACATGGGTCTCCTTTGGCAGTAATAGTGCATTGATTTCACTGGGGTGAGAGAAGAAACCTCACTTTGTTGTGCTCCAACTGGCCCTTTTAAAATTTGGTATTTCAGTTATGTTTGAGCTATTAATCATGCCTTTTTATAGCTCCCATTCTGGCGACTCTGTTTTCACTGGAAATAGAGAATCTTGATCTCTTTTTGTCTACTAGTCTTTGAATAATGCAAGAACTGAGAGAATGGAAGAATATTTAAAAGTCTTTTGGTTCTTGCTCTCTTTTTTATAAAATTAAATAAACTCTCTTTACTCCTAGACTCCAGATTTTAGTCCAGTCATTTTATACTTCATGTTCCCAAGGTATCTCTAACGATACCAACAGATGAGGGTGTGTGACTAAATTATTTTTGACACTACATCTTCAAAACTGAGATAACTAGTAGAAAAAAATTTAAAACTACCTATTAAATCCAATAATCTAATAAATTACTAAAAAATTTGAGTAAAGTACATAGGGTAATTAGTCCAATTCTCTGTATTATAGAGCTGTAATTTTTCCTGGAGATAGACCAGACAAGTTTCTACAAAACCCTATTTCAACTTTCCCAATCCAATATTAACAAAATCTGATTTTCATTCTCCTAAGTTACATTGTCTTTCTTCCTTTCCCTTCTTATTTTTGGAAGCATCTTGCTGTGAAGAGGCAAGTGATTCTACAGATAAATCTTTCTGGATTGTGTCAATGGGAACTTGGCCCACTAGCTATGGAGGAGAAAGGGGCAGGAACAACATTTTGGACCACATCTTGTAGGGACAATAGGATAGGAATAGATGACAATAAGGTTGTGTAGGAACTTAGTTCCAATGGACACCATAATAGATAAAGCTAGACTCTGGTGTGTAGAATCTAGAGTTTAGGTTTCTTAAGTGACAAAGTGATTACAAAGGACCTAGCATATTAACAAAGGCTCTTGACAATTCACTGACCCCCTCTTTCTGCATTTGTTCCTTCTCTCCTAAGGGTTGGAGTACATGGTCTTGGAAGTTCCACTAGCTGTTTTTTTATTTTTTTTTTTTTTTTTAGGTAGATATTGTTTTTTTTTTGAATAAAGCTTTTTATTTACAAAACATATGAGTGATTTTTCTACATTGACCTTTGCAAAAACTTTTTTTCCCAAGCTTTTCCCCTCCTTCCCCCTACCCCCCACCCCTAGATGACAGGTAATCTAATACATGCTAAATAGGATAAATTATATGACAAATCCAATACATGTATACATATCTATACAGTTATCTTACTGCACAAGAAACATCAGGTCTAGAAAGAGAAGAAGAAAAAAACAACCTAAGAAGGAAAACAAAATGCATGGAAATATTCATAGAAAGCGTTAAAATGCTGTGTTGTGGTTCACACTCAGTTCCCACAGGCCTCTCTCTGGATGTATATGACTATCTTCATCGCTGAACAATAGGAACTGGTTTGTGTGATTCTGTAATTCTAGAATAATAATTTACATTTACATGATCCTTGAAGGTTTTTTAGCCCCATAATCCCCTTTTTCCATTGATGATTTCTTTCTAGTACTTCCATTTTAAGACTGGGTCCAATCTAGCCTTTCTTTGTTCTCTGGAACCAATCTTGGTCTTCCTCTATCTGCCCTGGTCTCTTTTTAGCTCTCTTTTGTGTGTTATCTATAATTACATTTTTGTGTGTTAGCAATAATTAGAAATTAGAGTCTCTGAGAGCAGAGATTACATTTCTTTTTGCTTATTTTTCTACTACTGCATAAAGTAGAACTACTATCAGTTCCTAGGGATAGGTAATACAAGATTTATTATTTCCATTTTCTGAATGAGGAAACAGGTTCTAAGTAAGAGTCCATAATCACACATCTAGTTTTAAAATCAAGTCTCCTGATTCTGAGACTAGTGACTTTCAGCAGGTCACTTTTCTCAGCTATAAAATGATTCTGCTTGAATTGGATGATAGCTAAGCTCTTAAATCTAATATTCTTTAAGTTTATGGTTTTAGAACAGGTTTTTTTTTTGTTGTTGTTTTTTGCTGAGGCAATTGGGGTTAAGTGACTTGCCTAGGGTCACACAGCTAGGGAATGTTAAGTGTCTGAGACCACATTTGAACTCAGGTCCTCCTGACTTCAGGTACTCTATCCACTGCACCACCTAGCTGCCCCTTTAGAACACTTATTGACAAGCTGGAGTGTTTCAAGAAAGGGTTGATAGGATGATTAAGGGACTGAGGACCATGATGTAATTTTTTTCCCCAAGCATTTGAAGAACTACTATTCTGAAGAGGGGTTTTTAATAATAACAAGCATTTATATAGCATCTTAAAGTTTGCAAAGCATTTTGTAAAGATTATCTCGGTTTATCTTCACTGAAGTTCTTGGAGGGAGGTGATATTATTATATCCATTTTGCAACTGAAGAAACTGAGGCAATAATTGATAGTTAATGATTATCATTAATATATCAAATTTTCTTCAAAATGTATTGGGAATGTCAAATGGAGATGATAGGGAAGACTTCAGACAGATATAAGCTCAGTTCCCTGGAGAGAATCTTGTGTAACTATATGGACTTTCTGAGTAATAATATGGCTCTAGGCGTGTAGCAGGCAAAAAGGGTAATAGATTATTAGGAATTTCTGGGCCATGTAAGGCTGCAACAGAGGAGTTCTTAACCAATCCAAGGTCAGGGTTCAAATTGGATGCCATGGGAGCCCAAGGAATAGTGAAGCACTGAGCACTGGGAGGAGGGAGATACAACTTTATCCTTGACTGGTATTGTGAATCATGTGGACTGTGAGTATTGGCATTCTATTGATGTTGAGTTCTTTTTCTTGCTTGTGGGAGACTGAATCCAATAACATAATCCTACAAGGCAATATAAGTCTGGAGCAAGTCTGTATTATGTCACTAGTTAAATAAATGGAAAATAAATGGGGTCTTTCTGTAGAGTTCTTCACTTATGTAAGTGAAACTCATCCAAGGAAGGCCTATAAATTTGAATATATCTATTCGTTTCTCATAATTATTTGTGTGTATATAAATATGTGTATATGTGTATATATTTATACATACACACTATACATATATACACACACACATAATGCACATATATGACAAAGATGCCTTTTAAGAAAACTTTGTAGCTCACCCAGAGCCTAGTATAGTTCCCTATACACAATAGAAGTTTCAGGAATCTAACTGAATTCATTGACTAAGGTATTCCATCATAATGCTTTGAGGAGATCGATCGCCACTTATGATTCTATTTGTTTAGTCTGTCTCAATATGATAGTGTGGCAACCTATTCCATCTTTATTTGTAATGATCTTGTCTGCACAAGTGGCACAAGTTCACTCTGCTCGTTGAGTTAATCCATATTGCTTTCTTTTCCTTTTATTATTTATTGTTTTTTTTTTAACAGCACAAATCTAATTCAGAAACTCTAGTATTATAGCACTTGTCCTTGACCTACATGAAAGTATATTTCAGAGATAAGAATAAGAATTGTTGTGTGATTTTAACTTTACATTCTTTTGTGACAACAGTTATATATTCCCCTTGTATTTAGTTTTCTCTCAGGCTCATGGACTTTGCAATCATCGGGTTTGTTTTTTAGTCACATCTTTTGGGTGTTTAATGTGAAAAGGAATGGCAAACCACTCTAATATCTTTGCCAAAACAAAAAACAAAAAACAAACCCAAATGGGGTCATGAACAGTCGGATATGACTGAAAAAAAGACAAAACAACAATAACTGAATTGGATTTTAAAATTGATATTATTTCTGCCCAGAAGCTACTTTAGATTAATTATGGTTTTTCCTGTTACAGTTGCATGCAACTGAGTATAATTTCTATTTTACAGAGAATATTCACTCCATATCTCTAAACATGAAGTATACATGATTTTTTTTGTTCATTAGTATGTCTTCCCTGTCCTAATAATTGTTTTTAGTATATCACATTTATAGTGATGGCCAGAAATTAGTGTCTTTTTTAAAGTAGTTGATTTTTTGAGGGAACCAGTTTGGACTTAGAAGTGAATGACTTGATTGATCATCTTGATGAGGGATTATAGGGACTTGTTCTAATAAATAATAAAAGAAACCCAATGTAGGTGGGCTCTGCTATCACTACTAACCAACAGTATGTCTTCCCAAGTCCTAATTTGTTGTCTAATCCTGGTATGTGCATGAACTTGGGAATTTTAATGGCAGTGGGACATATAGCTTAGAAGATTTTAGCAATTTGGAAAAGCTTTGTTTAGCATCCTAGGGACAAGACTATGTCTAACTAGGCAATATAGACTGTCTGGGTTGAGGAAGCCTCATCATACCCACAAGAAAAGACTGTGAACTGAGACAGGATGGCAAGAATTGTGATGTGTATCAGTGTCCAATATAATAATAGATCTTTGGAGTATTGAAATGTGGTTGAGAATTTGGAGTTCCTTTTCTTAAAAAAAAGTCTAATAACATATAGAAAGACTTTATAAATTGCATTTTGAATATCAGAAAAATGATTGTACATAAATTGTGTGTAAATCCCTTGACCCTCCTACCAACCTCAGGCCATTCAGAACACATCTGGGATGCTTGACTACTCACTGACTTGGATGAAATGGGTGTCATAAACTCTACAGTGAGATAGTGGACTACCAGGTGGTCCTCCAGGTCTTGCCATTTGCCTTGCCTCTATGCCCGTCAGACCCCTGGCACTCTGTCATCTGACTCAACAGTGTAAACTAAGTTGGGCTTTGCTGCCAACCTTGTAGTTGATCTTTCTTTTATGTGTGGTCTCTCTCAATTAGTGGGAACTCCTTGAGAGTTTTCCTGTTGTTATTTTTTTTCTTTTCATATCCCTAGTGCTTAGACAGGGAGACACTTAGGGGCTAAATGCTGATGATACAAATACAAGTACGCAAGACAGCCTGACCCTCAATGAGCTTATTATATTCTAGTGAGGGAAGACAACATATAAAAGGAAACTAGAAAGAGGGGGCACATGGCAAGATACTAAAGGATGATATAGTACGGAGATGACTAGAATGTCTAGCTTTGGGGGCAAAGGCTCACCTAACAAAGCCAGAGGACAGAATCAGAGATTAAGTAGGGAGAAGATGAGGATGATGGTTCATCACAATGTTATAATGAACATCGAATGAATGCTTTTTCATTTATGTTATTCATTACTTTAAAAAGGAAAGCAAGAGAAGCAACTACTCAACACGGTTGGCTTAAATGACCAATCTGCATCTTTTTTCTTCCATGTAACATTCTTTGTGTTTCCCTGTAAATTATATCCCATCCAGTGTAACATTTCAGTTTTGCCATATCTTTAAAGTAATTTGGTAACATCTCTCCAATCTAACCCTTTCTCCCTTCTCACACAGCCACCACCTTCATTCAGAGCCCTGTCATTCATTATTGCAGCAGTCTTTCCGCCTCAGTTCTCTCCCAGCTTCACTCCATCTGTCATGCTGCTGCCAAAGAGAGTTTTCCTAAAGCAAAGATCTAACCGTACCCCTCCTCAACACAGTAAATGCTAGGGCTTCCCATTGCCTCTAAGACAGAATATATATTCACATTATTATATATATTATATAAATATTTATATGTAAATGTTATATATATAATTTATATTTTATAATATATATTATAAAATATTTGCTTTAGCTTAGAAAGTCTTGGACAACCCAGCCTTACACTATCTTCCAGATATTCCTTTTATCTTATTCTCCTTCCTGTGCTTTGGGATCTAGTTTTTGCTTTCTCACACATGGCACTCCATTTCCCTTGTGTCTTTGAAAATCATCTGCCCTCCATGATTGCAATATACTCCCGTTTCACTTTGGCCTCAGGGAGCAACTAAGTGGTATAGTAGAGAGAGTATTTAGATGGACTTGAAGTCAACAAGACCCGACTACTAATCTTATCTCAATCATTTACTAAATATGTGATGCTGGGTAAATTATTTAACCTTTGCTTGCCTCAGTTTCCTCATCTGTAAAATGGAATAAATAATAGAACCAACCTACCAGTGTTGTGGTAAGGACAAAATAAAAGTAATTTGTAAATCCTAAGGCTCTACACAATAAACCCTAATTATTATTATTCCATCAAGAAGACATAGCTTGTCTTTCATTTATATGTGATCCTCCTAATTAGTCAGGTTTCCATCCCTAAATATTTTTACTTTTTGTATTTATTTATATGTATTATAAATTCTCTATTTGTATTTATTATGTACACAGACACATAAATATAAGTTTTTGAGGGAAAGGACTGTTTCCTTTTTTGCATTTGTATCACCAGTATATAGCAGAGAGCCAGCTACACAATATTTGTTTGTTGATTGTATCAAGTTGTGGCCTATGTGCTTAACAATGTTGGTGAAATACTTATATTGCATACAAACTCTGTGATCCAGGTCTTATTAATTATTAATTTCTGAATGCAATTAAAATATTTCATGGATGGAGAAAGTTTCCTTACAAATTTTCTCATATTCTCCTTTTTCCTTCTTCCTTCTTTCCTTTTCTTCTCTTTCTCTTCTTCTCCTCCCCAATCATTCTCTTTCTTCCTCTTCTTTTTCCTTCCTTTTCTTTCCCCCTCTTCTTTTTTCTCTTCCCTTTTTTATCTCTTCTTCCTCTCTTTACTCTCCTCTCCTCTTTTTCCTTGTCTTTCTCTTTCTGCTTCTCTTCATATTCTTTCTTTTATTCATTCTTCCTGTTCCTTTTCTTTTTTCTTCCTTTCTTCTTCTTTCTTCCTCTGGTCCTTTCTCCTTCACTTTTCTTTCCCTTTCTTTCTCCCTTTCTCTCCTCTGTCTCTCTCTGTCTCTGTCTCTATCTGACTCTGCCTGTCTCTGTCTCTGTCTCTCTCTCTCTTTCTCTCTTTCTCTGTCTCTCTTTTCCTCTTAAGCAATGCAGTACTCTTCTTAACAGTTGCCAGATTGAAAACTTGGAAAGCTAGAAGCTATTTCCTGTAAAGGGTCCTTGTCACTGTAGTTTTTTCCCCTTTACAATCCAATAAGGTCCTTAGTGGCTTACTCTGGAAGGACAATTGAAAACCCATATTTTATCTTTGGAATATCCCTTAGGGTAGATTTCTATTGACTTAGCAAGTCATCTGTTGTAATATTTTGCTAAAATAATTTATGTATTACTCATCCATGGTTTCAGGAACCTCTTAGTATTTAGAATATGTTTCTAAAATGTAAATTATATACACATATGCATATGTTAAAAATAGTCTCTTCTGCTGATGCTAAATTTGACCCATTAGACTTTAATTGTTTTAGTATTTTCTGTTTCCTTTTACTAGGAATGATTCTCTTCTTCTTTGTATTTATGCTACCTCTTAGTCAATCCATTATGAAAAAATCCATTAAATGTTTTGAAGTATGGTTTTCTCATTCTTTGAAGTAGGCAGGCTCTTGTAGTTAATCCTGTGAGTCAAATGTCTTAGCTTTGGGAGGAAAAGAATAGTTTCTCCATTTATAAAGTGAAGGCCTATAGTATATTATCTCTAAAATTTCCTCTGGCTCTAAAGTCTCTAATCTGTGGTTAATCAGCATTATTTGATTTGCAACTTTTATTTTTCAAGGAACATGTTTATTGACATTTTGTACTTCTCAATTAGCTGAGAATTTGGTCATTTGGGGTTTTTTTAATGTGAACTTTTTGAATCAACACTGAAAATCACTAAATACAAGTAAGGTATAAATGATGGTGACAAAACCTAAAAATCTTCAGATTCTATGATATATGCTGGTATTAAAGAACTTTTATATTCTAAGTTGATGCTTTCAGTAGTCTATTCTGTTGTTAATTCCCACAGTCCCTATATCTTTTCTGTTTTAAACAGTCCTTGTTTGTATTAGACAAACAAACAAATCCAATTTCGACCTAAGTTAGTTTTAGGGAGGCCATTTTTTTCCCTTGTGTTCTTGTCTTTCTTGCCAATATCTACCTCTGATCTATTGCCATCATCCTTTATTACTGAATCTTGATGTATATTCTTCTCCAGCTGTTTCCATAATCAGTCTCTCTCCATCTCCAACTCCTAAACTTTTTTATTCCAGGTTGTTCTCTGAGAAGATACTCTAATTTTCATTTTGTCCAATGACAAAAATAGAGAATAATGACTTTAATGTTTTAATGACTTTACACAATTTGTCATCTAAGAGAGAAGAAGAGAGGGAAGGAGGAAAAGAGGGAGGGAGAGGGGGAGGGACAGAGAATAAATTGGAGATAATTTCAGAGGAATGGTACTAAGGTTAAGGAAGACTGAAAAAGAATTCTTGAAGATGGGACTTCAGTTGTGACTTGAGAAAATCCAAAAGGTGGAGATAGAGAATCCCAGATATGGGGAACAACCAGTGAAAATATCTAAAATCAGGAGAGAGAATGTCTTGCCTTAGGAACAGCAAAGCACCTAATGTCACTTAGCTATAAACAAAGTGTGTAGCAGGGGAAATATAAGAAGATTAAGTAGAAATCAAGTTATGAAAGCTTTTGAAGCCAAACAGATGGTGTTAACTTTGAACCTGGAGGTAAAAGGAAATCACAGAATTTTATTGTGCAGATGACATGTTCAAACATGAATAGAGGATAAATTTAGGATGATGAGGGATTTGAGTAAGGGAAATTATTCAGAGGCTTTAGTAATAGTCCATGTGTGACATAATGAGGCCCTGCAGTGTCAGAGGAGAGAAGGAAGTGTATACTCAATGTTACAAAGATGGGAATAATAGGATTTGGCAAGTGATTTGCATGTGAGAGGGATGAATGAAAGTAAAGAGTTGAGGATAATTTCATAGTTTTTGAGCCTGGCTGAAGGAGAAAATGGTTGTATCCTCAGAATGTTGAGTTTAAGATTATCTTTAGGATATCTAATTTCAGGTGCCTAATAGGCAATTAGAGATGTGAGACAGGAGGCACAGAGAGGTGTTAGGGTTTGGGATGAATGGATCTGAGAACTATATGCACAAGGATGATAAGTAAACCCATGGAAGCTAATGAGATAAGAACAGAAATAATTTAGAGGGAGAAGAGAAGATGGCTCAAGATTGAGACTTGGGGACTACTCATAATTTGGATGGAGATTCAGCAATAAATGTCAGAGGTGAAATTGAAATTCAGTGCTTTCTTACTCTAAATCTAATTCTATACCCACTGCCTTTCATAAAACTAAAAAATAAAACCCTCTATTAATCAATTTATAAACATTTATTAACTTACCTGCTATGTTCCAGGCACAGTGTAAGCGGTAGACATATAGAAACAGAAATTATTGTCCTTGCCTTAAGAGGCTAATATTGTACCAGGAAAGTCAACAGATGTATGTGTATGTGTGTATATATGTATATGAATATATATAATGTATAGAATATATACAAGCTAATGTTGAAGTTGTGAATACACTAGAAGGTAATAGGATCAGGAAAGGTTTCATTTAAAAATTGACACTTAGTCTTTTCCCTGTCATTTCCTTTATCAATAAGGTTCTTAGAAGTACAAATCTGACTTAGCAGGTGAATACCTGCTTTTGGTACCGATTTTGGCTTTGCTTAGGTCCCAAGTCAAATGTGATTTAGATGAAACCTATCATTTGTTTGCTTGGTTAGTGAGAGTCCTTAACAGCTTACTTCTGACCTAGAAATAACATGAGTAAGCACTTTATTGTTCAGGTCTTAAATGCAGTAGTAGTAATGAACAGTAATGGCCAAGTGGCTGGAGAGACTGATTTATCAGACAATGACCAGAGTATAAATAGATAATGAGGCCGACTGACTTCCTGAATGGAGACGTGAGCAGATATGGGTCATTGCCAATGTCTCCCGCTAAAGACAAAAAGCATCAAAATGATTGCATCCTTAGGTCTGGATCAATTAGAAGCAGTGCTACAGTCCCACATATACAAAAGGGGTCTGAAATCTGGATTCTCCAATTTGGGCCACCCAGTTCTGTTTAGACTAAGACAAAAATGAGACCAATAAGATGAATGTCTGTTCAGCTCATTTTCAATAATGGAAAAAAAAATTCTCATTGATATCTGCCAGGTGCTAGATACAGAGAATTGCTGACCCAGTATATTACAGTGCAAAGATAATGAACAGAAAGACATATCACAATAAAAGCAGTAGAGTTGACTGCTGCACACTCAAGTTTCTGTGTGGATAATCTCCAACAATGAAAAATGAAACCTTTCTGAGCCTGAGTAAACTACATTTGCCAGCAATCACTCTTGGTCATGTTTTTGATGATGAGTTTCTCTTTAAGCAATAGATGCACAGTTCATTGCTAGCCAGTACATGAAATCTTTCTATCTAAGTAGCAAGTACTAAAGCTTGTACTCTGCATGAATGACTTTGAAGAATTAATCACCGAGTTTTTGTTATGTACCAGGAATTTTGCTAAGTGCTAGAAATACAATTACAAAGGATGAAACAATTCCTATTCTGAAGTTTACATTCTAATGGGGAGGGTGACAAGTATATCTTGATATAGATAAAAAGATGTATACACACATATTTGTGCATTTATGTATATGTTTGCATATAGACCTACAAAATAATTAAAAAGAAAAGGAGGACAGGCACCAGAGCAGCAAACTATGATGGAAAAAAGACTTAGAAATAACATGAGAAATAGACTGAAGAGGAGACATATATATTCCTAAACTATAACTTTATTTTTAAATATATTTTTGATATGTTTTATTTTTACAGCACCTAAATTTTCCATGTGCTTCTCTCCTTCTTCCTCCCAGAAAGCTATTCTATGTAATAAAAATATTTCAAAAGAAGAAGAGAATAAAACAATCAGCAAAACTAATCAACACATCAAAAAAATGAAAATATACATAATATTCCATATCCATGGACCCCAAAATCATAACTTTTTTAAAATGTTGATATCTTTTGGACCTTCTAATTTTAAATTTATAACACATGGCACGGGTAAAAGGAATTCTGGCTAAATGGCAAGTGTAAGTGTCCAGGCAGGTCAGATGAGAGAGTGATTCCTTTTACCTTGTTAGTTTGGGAAGACTTCTTGGAGAAGGTGAATTCTAATTGAGGTTTGATTCCAAAGAACTTGTCAAGCAAATATGGGGAAGTTCTAAGAAGATGACTCAACTTGAGAGGACTATTAAGCAAGGTAGTTTGGGGAATTTGATAGTTAGGGAAGATTTGATATTTGTTTTTGAGTGAAGGTACATAACGTTGCTGTTCAGTTATTTTTCTTGTCTAATTCTTTATTATGGGGTTTGTTTGTTTTTTTGGCCATTTGTCATTTCCTTCTCCAGCTCATTTTACAAATAAGGAAACTACAATAAACAAAGTTAACTAATTTGCCAGATTGAGGCCAGATTTGAACTCGGACTAGGCCTAACAGCATATCTACCCACCTAGCTGCCCTATATCACATAGAGAGCATAATATTATTTGCTTTAATATTATAATATTATATTTGGTTTATGTTACATATAACAATTTTATAACATGACATATATAATACTATATAACTGTTATATATGTCATATTATATACATATATATTATATATGGTTATATAATACTATATAACTATGTATAATATTTTGTATTATGTACTATATGTTATATTTGGTTTTTAATATTACTGGCAAAATACACTAATAATATATAAAATACATATAAGTACAGATACTAAGCTAAACCTGGAATTATATTTAAATCATCATAATGATTAGATGTTTATTTCTAATTGTATTTTACTTTATAGTTATGTGTGTACATGTCTTATTTCAGATTTTGGATTGTAAGAACAATGTCTTGCATATAGTAGAAGCTCAATAATTATTTACAGGATTTGAATATGCAGAACGTGACAAGGCTTATTTCCATGCCCTGGCTGACAACCTATACTAAACAGCTTTGCTGATGTGGCTGTGAGAAATTCCATTAAACAAGAAATCTTAGTTTCCTACTGAATGTTTTAACAAAGTTTTGTCCCTTCAGGGATTCGTTTAACAAATATATTTTTTGATTGGTACAGTATTCATGTGTTGGAATAGTATGGTAAAAAGTGCAATGAATAAGGTGGGATAGATAAGTAGTACTTTATTTCAGTATATCACAATTTAGAGGGATACTGAAAGAACTTTTAGTTTTTGGCACTATAAACTGAGCTGCTAGAGAGCTGAGCACCTATTTAATTAGTTTCAATAGGAAGTGAACAGATGGTGACTTCCTTCTCCCAGTGATTATAGCAAGGTAAGTTCCTCTCCAATCTAGTCTCAAACTGCTTTTCTTGCCCTACTTCTGTATTGTCTTCTCCAATGGTCTCTGACGACCCTCCCACCTCAACCCTATTAAATTGGGAGCAAATTTTTTGCAAATCACTTTGTGCTACTAACTCTAGTGCACAATATTTCTAGATATGATTAATTGAATTTGCATATACCATCAAATACAGAAAACATTTCATCCTTTTCAAAACATATTGGTGGTAACAATACACTAAAGTCCTTCTCTGGTACCTCATAGAGTGTGGAGGTGATCCAGGGTTCTTAAAAGTTATGCCAACGGATTATAAATCTGGCAGGGCCATTGTTATTCCTCAAGTCCAACTCTTTGTGTTAGAGTTTTCTTTGCAAAGATACTAGAGTGGTGTGTTTACTTCCTTTTCCAGCTTATTTTACAGATAAGAAAACTGAGATAAATAGGATTAAATGACTTATCCAAGGTCACACAGTATCTGAGGCTGGATTTTCTAACTCCAGGCCCAGTGTTCTGTCCATTCTACTACTTAGCTGTCCCTTAAAAAGTTCTAATAGAAAAAAATCAACTATTGTCCCATTAATGATCTGTAGCTCCTAATGAAATTTTTCAAGGGCAACTCATGAATATCAACTATTTGCTCAGATATAAAGGGGTTATGATCAATGTTAAAGAACATGCACAAATACAAAAATTATAAATGTTTGAGTTGCTAAAGTAATTTGACATTAGAAACTGTTTTTTTTTGCTTATTTTGGTTTTGTAAAATGTTTCCTGTAGGGAGCTTGAGGGCCAGAGACATAGACTACTTTTCCTGGCCATCTGTCCTTCTCTGCTGTTTCAGCTTCTTGGAGAAGTGGAAGTAGTGGGGTGAATAGTAGAAAAACATATGATGAGAAGAGGGCAGATACAAGGTATAGGATGGGGGCCACCTTGGAATTAGTATCTTGGATGAGGCAGAAAAGAGAAGTTTGATTTACAGTAGAGGTGAAATGTTCAGTGATAAAAATATCAGGTGGGCCTAGGTAGAACAAACAGCTAAAAAAGATCTTTAGTTAGCATGATATGTGAAGAAACAATGGAGTTCAGAGAGGAGCCAACTTCATTAATTTAGCTAGTTTTATTAATGCTATAAAAAAGTAATTTTAAAAATTAACTTATTTTAATGCTTTTCGGGATCTATATCATCCACATGAGTACTATACCATCCTCAAAAGAGCAAATGCAAATACGAACACTATCTCATTCTGTGCAATTTTTGCCCATGTTTTCCCTTACATTCTTTATGAAAGAACATGCTGAGGGATTTTCTCTAAGGCTTTAAATATTAAAAATTTGCTTAATTAAAACTAAAATCTCCGAACTGGAAAGATTTATTTCCCCTTCTTCCATGCTTGAAGCTTGCCAATTTTCACAGACAACTGCATACATAAAAGAGAGAAAGGAAAATCCTCCTGGCCTTTCAGATTTCAGAACTTTTGCCCTAAATGCAGAGTGTGATGGATCAGGAAAAAATGAAAAATTGAAAACAGGGTATTAAGTAGAATGGGTGGCTTAAGTTGGGTTTTTGAGGAGTGTTTTTGGAATAGAGAAGTAGGTTGGCATAGAGCTAGCCACTGAATCTTTTATGTTTTCTAATGTGAAAGCAATGGAAATCAATGAAGAAGCCATGATAAAGGCATGATCACTTTTTCCATAGCCCTCTGTTACATGCAATGGACAGAGGAAGAATATGTAGATGGATAGAACAATGGACCTGAAGTCAGGATGAGCTGAGATTAAAACCAGCCTTGGCTCTTATTAGCTGTATGACCCTGGGCAAGTGACTCAATTTCTGCCTACCTCAGTTTCCTCAACTGTAACACGGGAATAGTAAAAGCATTTACTTAACAAGATTGTTACAAGAATCAAATAAAATAATATTTGTAAAAGGTTTTGCAAAATCTTAAAACATTGTATAAATTCTTTTTGTTATTATTTCCAAAGACATTCAGCATTAGGAGCAGGAGTTTGTAACCTTTTTGTGTTCTAGATCTCTGTGACAATCTGGGGAAGCCTATGGATCCTTTCTTAGAATAATGTTTTTAAATGCATAAAATAAATACATAGCATTACAAAGGAAACCAATTATATTAACATACAGTAATCAAAATGCTTAAAAGAATGCTCATAGACTCTAGATTAAGAACCTCTGAACATGCCATGCTATCTCTCTAACAATAATAATGATTAAAATAACATCAGGAAGTTATTTATTTGTTCCCTAGAAAAGTTATTGTAAATCAACAGGCACTTATCTTAATTCTTTGTTTCTTAAAAATGATAAATGGAGAAAGGAGAAAGACCAGGACTGCATAATAAATTTCCTGATTCGGTTTTGGCTGTGAACCACTGTTCTTCCATAAGGTTTCCACAAGAAATTTGGACTTTCAGAAACCCCTTCCAGATCTAAAATTCTGTGATTCAGTTTAGAAAACTGAAAATTGACCATATTCACTGTGTCCTTTTCATTTGGATAATTATTTTTCAATCTTAAGTTAATTTTTCAAACTTGACGCTTACATAGATAAATGAGTTATGAGCTTGATTTCAATCAACTATCTCCAGCCAAAGTTCAGGCCAAATAATGGAATCCAATTTCCAAATATCCACTGTTATTTACTTAATTGGTGGAAAATTTTGATTTCATAAACAAAGAGAAGTGCCAGTATGGAAAACATCTCCACAGATTTGGGATGGGCAACTCACAGTCTTATTGTTTTGCCAGGGATGCCTAACTATTAAGTGACTACTTGTCCATGATCATAAAGAGCACATGTTAGAAGGAGATTTCCTGTCCAAAATCATCCCATTCCCCCATCAACTATTTCCTCTTGGCTAGTATTTTGCCTCTGAACAAAGCCTGATTTTTCTAGGTGATCACTCAGGTTTTGTTTCCTTTTTATTGATGTGTTTTTACTTAAATGAACAAAATCAAACATTATCCACTGTCTTTCCCACCCTCCACTGAGTTTTGTCACTCTTTTGTTTATTAGTTTATTTTGATAAAAAGAATATATTATTCTTTAAACATTAGAATACAAAGAATTAAAATGAATGCTTTCAATTAAAGATGAGCACTTCCCAAGGATAGCTAGCTGATCACTGATTGTTAATAGTTATGAAGGATACTATTTATAAAGGACAAAGGATCCCCTCAGCTACCTACTATGTGCTTTCTTTGACCTTGAATATAAGAATCTATTACTGAATATATGAAGTTATGTTATAATTCATCTTGTTCATCAAAGTTCAGTTTTCTAGGAATAGAAGTTTTAGGAAATAGGAACTTGTACTCTTTACTGGCTAAAATTTTTCCAGAGAGTAGGTTAGGGAACCCTATGCTTCTCTTTTAAATCAGTTATATGATGATAAAATATATGATCTTTTGTTAAAACAAAATGCCTGTGAAAGCCTGCCTGTTGAATTCTCATAAATATTTTATAAGCATGAAAAATAAGAAATAAATAATTCATAAAAATTAATTTTATTAATAACGCAAGCATCATTTACTGAGTCAATATTCCATATTCCATCTTGTTAGTTTCTCGATTTTGAGTATGTGTCTTCTTCCATGGGGTACTGCTCCAAACAGTTATTTTAAAACACCAGATGCAAGGTGGAGTTGTAAAAAACAAATAATTATGCATAATAACCGTAGAGAGATTGTGCAAATAGTCAATATCTTGCCAAGTAAGGATGATGACATTTCCTTTGGATCCAAGGTGTGATTTTTCCCATTCTCTCCCTAGAGGAGGTAGTGTTGCAAAGTAAATAGAAATTAGGAACACGAGTTCCAGTATGGCCTCTGACACATACTAGCTGTGACCTTGGGCACGAAGCTTCAACTCTCACTGCTCTACTTAACTCTCTCAGACCATAATCCATAGAGAAGGTGTCTACCTGTACTGGTAGAGGGAGTTTCCTCCTCAGGGATTTTTCTGTACCAATGACATCAAAAGTCTATTCCTTTTTCCTCATCAGAGGATGAGAAAATATGCTTTACATATGAGAAAAGAAGTGATTGACTCTGCCAAAATAGAAATTTTGGATATGCTCATTGATCTGTTAGAACCAATAAAACCCCCTTCTTCTCATTGCCCAAGCACAGGCCATTTGTATAAAAGTTAAGTAAAGCCTATTGTGATATCATAAATAATTTAGCTCATCTTAAGTACTATTTTCTTTAGCACTGATAGCTTTCCTACCAGCCCATAAACATGCTGGAGGAACCTATAACTCTGTTTCTAGGTATTGCAAGGTGTATAAGGGATGTCTCACTGAGGAACCACCTCCTGCCTCACCTTGGATCCCTTAGGGATAAAGATCTTAGCTTCCATCTCATTCCTCTTCTCCCCTACTCCTGAAGTAAGAAAAAAAAATACTTGGGTGTGAGTGATAGGAGAAGAAATATAGGAACTCTTCTTCCTCAAATAGTTTGCCTTCTATCCACTGGTCTGAGCTTTGCTTCTGACAGAAATCATTAAGTCAACAAACTTTTTTTTGAAGCAATTGGGGTTAAATTACTTAGTTTCTGATGCTGGATTTGAACTGGGGTCCTCCTGACTCTAGCTCCACTTGGATGCTCCTCAATAAACATTTATTAAGCATCACTATGTGCCAAGTACTGTGCAAAACTCTGGGTAGCAAAATCCAGGCATGCTTATTATTATTAAACTAGAGGTTGGATCCATGGAGATTAGTCTCTTGAAGCCCAATGTGTATTGTGGAAAAGGAAAGAGGATGAGAAAAAACCATCAGTTTCACCACTGTCATATTCAGAGATCCTCAGAGGAAGGTGAAAGATGACAAGGCAATTCTTTTACAAAGTTTAATTTCTCACCATTCTTCAGCTTTTTATGTAGCACTTTTTCTATATTGAGTCTGGATTGGATATTTCTGAGAAGCAGCTATCAGGAGAAATAAACAAGACTAGAAAATGTGAGGTGCAGAATGGTGACTAAGAATAGTCTCTATATCCACAAATATGAATTATTATTATTTTAAATAGCAGGTTTCCTCCAGAAGTTCACTATTCTTTGTATAAGAGGTAGCATAAGGGAGTGGGCAGAGTGCAGGAGGAGAAGTTAAAAAAAAGAGCTGTGTCTGAATTTCTGTTGATACTAGTTTTGTAGCCAAAAGGAAGTCAGTTAAGTCCTCTGAACTCAGGTTCTTCCTCCTGGCTGGCTGACATATGGCATCAATGCAACTGGGCTTTCCTGCTGCCACAATAAACGTAGATGGATGCAAAACTATGGCTTACCTCATTCACTTTCCTTTCCTAATTAAGTTCATTTGGGTACTAAATCAGAGAGGTTCTTGGGACTTTCTAACTTTACATCAGATAATTATCTGTAACAGAGGGCTTTGTCCTCTCAAACACATGGATGGAAAGGATTTAAACATGGAGTTTGGGAAAAGTAGGCTGCCTGACTTTAATTAGAAGAATATGATAACTATGACTAAAGAGTTATCAATCAGCCTGTCCTTATCAGGGAGAGGTTATGACTTTTTCCCTAACAGCCCACATTTGGTCCCCAAACACTACCAGCCCACTGGACTTGGCTCTTGCTGCCCTTCCTCATCTGTTCCCTCTAATTTAATTTTGTTTTAGGACCAAAGTTCTCAGGCTTTTTTGTGTCCTTGACCAATATGGTAAAAAGCCACTCTCTCAGCATGTTTTTAAATGCATAAAATTATAAGGGAAATCAATTAATTAAAATATATTTACCAAAATATGCATTTTAACAGGTGCTAGCACTTGTGTTTGGAGCACCATTTTGGGAACTGTGGGAATAAGAATGAAAAATAATCAAATCATGACCGCTGGCCTTGGAAAGTATAGCATGAGAGGTGTTCAAAATTTTATATGTGGCTTGAAGCTGAGCTAAAATTGTTTGACTCCACTTTTTACAACATATCCAAACTAAAATTGGTGGAACTAAGTATCTAACTATAATAAAAGCTCTTTGGGCTTTCAGTATCTGGATAGAGTTGAGAAGTGTAATAAATTTGGGAAAACCAAATGACATTGATCCTGGTATAATCAAATTAATCCTTCTTTAATTATTAAGAACACTAATGTATCTAAAATCCAATTCAAATCAATAAAAGAAGCAGGCTTTTTGTCTAGAGCCAGAGCAAAGCATTTGTGGGACTTAGGCAAGGTTTGAAAGCTGTGCTCCTTCCTTTCTTCCACCATTAAAGTGTGAACACAGTCTTACAACTTAAAAATTTAGTAGGATTTTTTTTTTCAGTTTAGAGGTAGAGTGCTGTAGTAGTATCACAAGAAAATAGGTTACTTATTATGGTTGCAGGTTTAATAATGATTGCAATACAGCTTTTGTTTTAATGGCTTCAAAGTTATTGATTATACCATCAAAACCAACGAATTTTATAGCCTTGCACCACAGATAATCTTAAATAATTTAATATTGTTTTCAGTTATCTCCTTTCACAGGATACAACAATAAATAGGAAAAGTTTTTTTAAGTGTTTACTGGTCTCCAAATTTGTATAGCTGTCCTAACTCAAACATTTATTAAGTCAAGTCAGCAAGAATTTATTAATAAGCACTTACTATGTAGCAGGCACTATACTAAGTAGGAGGACTAAGAAGAAAAGTATTAATAGGCATTAACAGCTCTCCAAGGAGCTTACGTTCTAATAGAAGGAACAACCTACAAGGAACTGGGTACAACAAGTTATACTTGGTGCAAATTGGAAGTAATTTCAGAGGGGAGGAAGAAGAGGTAGGGAAATGTTGAGGATCAAGAAGAAATATCTCTAGCAGAAAAGAGTATTTTAGCTGAATCTTGAAGAAAGCCAGGAGGTGAAGAGGAGTAGAGAGAGCATTCTAGTCTTTTTGGACAGCCAGTGCAAATGCAGGCAGACCAAGAATATGGTGGTGTGTGTGAGGAACATCAAGAAAGTCAGTTTTTGCATTGGTAGAACGGAATAAGGTTGGCTCTCCTCTGTGCTGGGAACTGTGTTGGGCACCTGGGACACAGACAAAATTGAAAAATCTAGATCTCAAGGAACCTAGGGGAGACACCAGGTACAAATATAAGTCTATATGAAACAAACAACAGGCTATTTGGGAGAGGGGGCCGATCAGCAGCTGGCAAAGTCCACAAGTGTAGCCCTCTGCCAGATGGCCCTTCTCAAAAATTAGTTGAGATTCTGTTCCAGGCAACTGTAAAAATAAGTTTAAACTTCTCTACTTCTAAAAAATTTCTCAAGTATTAAAATGTTTGTTCTTTTTCACAACTAACCTGTGTGTAACTCTTTGTTTAATTCATCTAGTTCAGTTTTTGTGAGTGTGAAAGCAGATTCACCATTGTACTCAACTGTAATGTCTCAAATTATCAACACTGGTTGGGTCTCCTGTAGGTGCCATGTTTCCTAAAAAAATTTTTTGATGAAAGAGAAGAAATGGAAGAAAAATAAGCAACAAAGCAAAAGCAACCAAGCAGTGACAAATTGGTTTTGTCTATTAACAAGTAATGAAAACATTTAGTATTAAATAAACATTTCCTCAACTCTAACATAAACTGAAGTGAAATTTTATGAGAAACCTCAATAGAATTTGAAGTCCTATCTGCTTTGACACTCACATATGGAAATAGATGAATTTTTAACATTACAAACAGTTTAGCTGTGAAATATAACAAGGATCTTGATAGTTGAGACAGAATTTCTTTAGCAACCGAATGCTTCAAATATCAGCTCTTCCTGTGCTCTATCCACTAAGCCAAGCTCTCTCAGGACTTTTCCCAGAAGCTTAAAGTTATTTTGTTCCTGGACTGTGGACCCATATGGACAGACTTTGACCTCTTAAACCATCCCGAAGTAGCCTCTGCTTTCTATTCACTCTACCATCAAAGGGATGGTGGGCACTTGCAGGACTTTCTAATTCTTCTGAAAATTTTCCAAGTCATGCTAAGGCAATAAATATTGACTAAAAGCTTACTGTCCACCAGGCATTGTGCTAAGCCCTGAGGATACAAAGAAGGGTAAAAACAAACAAACAAATAAACAAAAAGCAAGTTCCTGCCTTGTAAGCATTCATAATCTAATGGGAGAGATCACATGCAAACAACTTTGTCCACATAAGGTATATGGGGACTAATTTAGCGAGAAGGCTCCGACATTGAGGGAGACTGAGAAAGACTCTTTGTAGAAAGTGGAATTTTAGCTAATATTAGCTATCATTTATAAAGTGCCTGTGTGTTAGGGATTCTCACCACAGCCCTGGAAGGTAGATTCTATTACCATTCTTGCTTTAGAGATGAGGAAATTGAAGAAAGCAGAAATTAAGTGATTTGTCCAAGATTACACAGCTAGTATGTGTCTGAGATCATATTTCAATTCAGGTCTTCCTGATTTCAAGCTCAAGTGCTCTATTCATTATACAACCTGGCTAAGATTTGAATGATGATAGGAAGCCAGAAGACAAGGAAGATGAAGAAGAGAATTCCAGATATGGGAGATGGCTAATGAAAATTCTTGCAGTGCACTAAATAGTGTGTCTTGTGCTGTGAGGAACAGCAAGGAGCAATGTCTCTGGATTTCAGTTGATTTTCTTGGTTGTTTGTTTTCCTTTGTTCTGGAAGAAGACCAAAGTGACTTCAATAGGTTGGAATCAGAGTATCTTGTGTCTGACTGTGGCCAGACCAATACCAGCTCAGAATACTCTACTGTAAGTTGAACACAAATTTGGAGTGGAGATGTCTGAATTTGCACATCTTTTATTTCTTTTGAGCTATTACAATTCTGCTTTACTCATAGAGCTAAAGTGCCTTCTTTGATGTGGGCACATGAAGGGGAAGGAAGTGTTAGAAAACTGAGTAGTTAAGAAGGGGTTAGGTTATGAAGGCTTTAGAAGCCACAGAGAATTTTATATTTGATGCTGAAGAAGTAAGCAGCAACTGGAGTTTATGGAAGAATGGGGTGACGTGGTCAGACTTGAGCTTTCTGAAGATTAGTTTCATAGCTGAGTGGAAGATAGGCTAGAATGCAGTGACATTTTAAAGCCCATTTAAAGTTTAGGTGCTGCAGGTTAATGAGGGATAAGTGAGAAACTCTTCAGCTATTTCTTCACATAATATTATCAATATATCCTTACGATCAAGGAATATTTTTGAAACTTTCAATTTGTTTTAGGTTAGGTTTATTTTTTTAATTGTTAGGCATTTTAAAAATTGTAGGTCCCTTAGTTTTTTTAATTGTAGGTCTCAATTTATTTGCATAGTTCAGTTTGATTTCAGGTTTTAAGTGTTATTAAAAAAGTGAAAAGGCTCTATGAAGGAGAAGATTTGGGGTCATTGATCATTTCTGGCTTTGCTAACATGTATCTAAGTATCACTAAAAACCTTAAACACTGATGTGATTTGTAAATCCAAGGTTTTCATTGTACTTGACTTTGAAAACAAGTATGTTCCTAAGTGACCTTTAAGAAAAATGTGTAATGTTTTCATTAACATTTTCCCAAGTGTCTGGGATTTGGGAGGGAAAGGTGACAAATTTTTGTAATATTCTGAATGATTCACGAGCCCCATTATTCTGAGAAGTTTCGTTTATAGCTACTAGTTTGAGACTATATAGGCTTTGCATGTGGCATAAGCCTGGAAAATTCATTTTCCTGTAGAATGCTCATTTGTACTCTGTGATATTTACCTGCCAGGTTTGCTGGGTTGGCACAGTCTAGTATTGGCATGTTAGAATTTTTATATCAGTGCTATCCAGGAGTAATTTGTGGAAAATGTATTATACCAATCTACTACCTGATTTTTTAAGGGCATGAATGAAAACGACAAGACTCTCTTTTATAGAAATTCTCCTGCTTATACTAGTGATATACTCAATTATTTGATAAATCAATTAGGAGGTTCTTATAATAGTCTTTTTTTAAACATTGGATTTTGGGGAGGGGGCAATTCCAAATTTTCTCCCTCACCTCTCCCCTCCTTGAGATAATAAGCAATATGATGTAGGTTATTTGTGTGCAATCATGTGAAACATATTTCTATAATAACAATTTTCTTACAATAGTCTTAAAGGAGTTGATAAGAGACTGAAGCAAAGTGAAGGCTTTATGAGCGGACAGAGGAGCACAGATGCTAATGATGTGGAGATGGAATTGACAAGAACTGTAAGATAATTGCATGTGGGAATGTAAGGGGGAAAGAAAAATGAAAGAATGGAGTATTTATTAAGGGCTTACTATGTGCAAAGCATTGTACTATGCACTGAAAATCCAAATGGAAAGTTAAGACAGTCCCTTCTCTTAAGGAGCACATGCTCTAATGGGAAGAGACAACTCAAATGGAAGGTTTCAACTGCAAATGAGATGGAAAGAGCCCCACAGTCTTTAGGTTGCAGCAGCAAAGCAAATATCATTTTCACTAATAATGTCCTTTCAGTTTCTCATGTTAAAGCATTTGATAGAGCCAAGGATTTGGGCAGCAATAACTTTCTTTTCTGGATCTTCAGTAATTGTAACTGTAGCATTTGCAAAAGCCAACCTAGTCAAGTCAATAAGTATTTGTGAAGTTCAGAGAGGCGCTGTGCTTAGACAATTTCGTCAGGCTGTATCTCCACAGGGGTTGCTTCCCAGGATGATGCCTGAGGGCACCAATCTGGAAACATTGTTATTCTCAAGGCTCTTGGAAGAATGAAGGATTTCTCCAGTTAGGAATCTAAGAGATTGGGAGGTGGTACCCTCAAAAGAAATAGCAGGGCTTGATGAGAGACAGATTTAAGGAGAAAGATAATAGGTTGCATTTTGGATGTGTTGAATTTGAGGTTTTGATGGAACATACATGTGTAGATTTCCAGATTCTGCAGCCTGTGAACTGTCCTTGTACACAGGGATTGCTCCTGACCACCAGGACTGCACCTGTGCAGTTGGGTGGGACCTGAACTCTTATATGTCATCCAGTCACTGAATAAACTAGTAAGCTTCATTCTGGATGGTTTTTGAATTGCCATCTTTACCCTAGTCAGGGCTTCAGAGATAGTGCCTAATTTAAGCATTAATATTTGTCCATGATAGCATATCATTCATGTTTAGTCAACTGGAAGGATTTTCCTCACTTACTGATCTTCCTGAAGTCAGTCCCCTGGCTATCGACTTATTCATTATTCTTGATTATTGGATGTTTAGAGGAAATTATTTTTGAAATTAAGAATCATGTATGTGTGACAGATAGTACTTGTCTAATATTAATTATAAACTGCAAATGGATTTCATTTTTTTCTTGGATAGTTTTTGTATATCTGCAGTGGGACATTTCTGTTCTTGCAGATTGTGGATGCCATTTCTGTGTTCTGTATTTGGCATGAATAAACATTCTGATGCCTCTGTCCACACAATCCAAATATCTAGTTATGCAAAAAGGGAAACAGATTAATGTTGTTTGGTTCTGTGATTATTAAGATTTTGACAATTTTATATGAATACAGCCCATTCCAATATAGTGTCACTATATTATCACTAGACAGCCAGAATGTCTTTTATTGTCATCTTGTCATATTTTATTGTCATTTATTGTCTTTTGACTCACCATCACCTTCCTTTTTGTGACAAGAATGAAGTAGGTGGATAATGCCACACCATCATATTTATTGAGCATCCATCAGTGGTTGCTGCTTAAAGAAATGGAGATAAAAATGCAAATTGATATTAATGTAGCTTAAAATTATAAATCAGCTTATCTAATAAAGGAAATGCACTGGATTCCACATGTCAGATTTGTGACATGTGAACTCTGCTGAACTGTGCAGTTTTTTTTCCAGAGTAGAAACATATTGCAACTAAGCAAAATGTCCAGGCACATTTACTTTATTAATTAAGCATTTGATAAATAAAGAGAATTATCCATGGAAATCATTTTCCTCATTCTTGTATATCCAAGAAGATATCCACCAATTCACCATCCTAACTTGGAGCGTTCATTGTCAACCATATAAATTGACTTATCACAAAATAAATACATATGCGAAATGGAGAACAATGTTTTCTGGCATTAACATATGGCTCTCCTCAGTCACTTAATAGTTCTGCAACTTTGGACAAATCACTCTATGTTTCATTTTCCTCACCTGTAAAATGGGTATAATAATAGTAGCTCTTGGGGGAACTCAAATGAGATAGGTCTCTAAAATGCTTTGAAATACTGATAAAAATATCAGCTATTATTACTATTATTATTAATTTGACATTAAAATGTAGTCATAGTGGTTAGTAAAATGGCATTAATAAGTTTTAAAAGTGTCTCATTATAATTACTTCTTCCCTCCTTCCTACTCAAAAACTTTGGCTATAAAATCTATATTTTAGATTAATTTTATATTATTTATATCTCATTATTCTGTTATATAATGCTCATAAAAATGGTTTCCATTTAACTTCATCTCAGAACACTGCCCTTTTTATACTTACCCAACAGACTGTTTTCTGACTTTCCTTTGTCCAGTTCTGTGCTCTTTGCATTTCCACACAGCATTGCCTATTTCATTCATGGATTTGCCTCACAACTCCATGTATTGAGGGATTTCCCTTCTTCTTTCTGGTGCTACCTCCCCCCACCCCTGAAGTTTCCCCTTATTCTCCCTTATTAAGTTCTCTGATGCTGCTCTGAACAGACTTCATCTAGGCACTTACTATATTAAAACTTGTGTTATAATCATTGTCTTAGCTTTCCTTTTAGATTGTAAATTCCTTGATGGCAAAGTGATGGTTTTCATCTCCCCTGCACTCACCTAAATGCCTTGTATGCTCTTGATATATGTTGTGCTGTTATGTTGAAATGTTGAAATTCTATTTCTAGGATACTTTTATTTATTTGTTTGTTCGTCCATTCATTTATTTTGGAGTGAGAGGAAATCAGGAACAAGTGATTTACTCTAAATCACATAGCTAGTAAGTGTCTGAAATGAAGTTTGAATTCAGGTCCTCCTGACTCCAGGGCTGATGCTCTAACCACTTTGCCATCTAACTTCCCTTAGGATACTTTTCTAAGAAACATCCAGTGAGAAATGTTGCCCACAGGACTTCATGAAGCAGCCATTAATTTTAAATGCCATGAAGCAAAACCATAAAATTAAAAAAAAAACCAAAACAAAGCAAAACATCCCACAACATAATATAAATTCTATAAAAAATTTAAAGCTCCAAGGGGAAGGGAGGTACCCTTTCCTGCATAATCAGCGTTCAGTTCTGAGATAGTAAGGCTTTTCCTAGGAGATAGATTTTTTTTTTCCCCTTCTAGTCATATATGTTTCTAAGAAGTTTCCTGGAATTTCAGCTAAGGATTCCAGATGTTTAAGCAGTAATTTTCAAGTTTTTTATTTTTTTCCTCATATGGGAAGGAATGGCTCAATAGAATAAAAATAACAACTACAAATAGCAACAAAAGCAATAATAATAAATAGTATTTATTTTATGCTTTAATAAGGTTTTCAAAGTGCCTTACATAAATTATCTCATTTGACACTCAAAACAACAATGGGAAATAGGTGCTATTACTGTTTCCATTTTACTAATGAAGCAACTGAGGCAGACAGAGATTAAGTGATTTGACCAGGATCACACAGCTCTTAAGTCAGGTCAATTTTTTTTTATTTATTAATACTTTTTATTTGCAAAACATATGTATGGGTAATTCCTAAACATTAACCCTTACAAAGCTTTCTGTTACAAATTTTCCTCCCTACTCCCCACCCCTCCCCTAGATGGCAGGATATCCACTACATGATAATTATGTTAGAATATTTAAGAAATTGAATATATGTATAGTTATTGCGACATCATTTTTGTGCAGGAGAAATCGTATCTACAAGAAAGAATAATCCAATAAAGGAAATACAATGCAAGCAAATCTCAATAGAGAACATGAAAATGTTATATTGTGGTCCACATTTCACATCCCTCTCTATGGGTGTATATGGCTCTCTTCACCAAACAATTGGAACTGGTTTGAAGCATTTCATTGTTGAAGAGAGTCATGTCCCTTAGAACTGATCCTCATATAGTATTGTTGTTGCCGTGTATAATGATCTCCTGGTTCTGCTCATTTCACTCAGAATCAGTTCATGCAAGTCTCTCCAGGCCTCTCTGAAATCGTCCTGCTGGTCGTTTCTTACAGAGCAATAATATTCCATAACATTCATATACCAAAATTTATTCAGCCACTCTCCAATTGATGGGCATCCATTCAGTTTCCAGTTTCTAGCCACTACAAAAAGAGCTGCCACAAACATTCTTGCACATGTGGGGCCCTTTCCTTCTTTTATGGTTTCTTTGGGATATAAGCCCAATAGAAATACTGCTGGGTCAAAGGATATGCATAGTTTGATAACTTTTTGAGCATAGCTCCAAATTGCTCTCCAGAATGGTTGAATCTGTTCACAGTTCCACCGACAATGCATCAGTGTCCCAGTCTTTCCACATCCCCTCCAACATTCATCATTATCTTTTCCTGTCATTTTAGCCAATCTGACAGGTGTGTAGTGGTACCTTAGAGTTGTCTTAATTTGCATTTCTCTGATCAATAGTGATTTGGAGCACCTTTTCATATGATTATAAATAGTTTTAATTTCATCATCTGAAAATTGTTCATATTCTTTGACCATTTATCAATTGTAGAAGTCAGGTCAATTTTGAACTCAATTTTTTTTTTTAATTTAGGGTCAGTGCTTTATCTATTCCCTACATCGCTTAATTGCCCGTATAATATAGTCTCTAAATATAATCCAATAGAATGCATGTAAAAATACAACATAGGAGAAACAAATTTGTATACTTCCATGGAATTGTGATATCAGTATGGATCCCCTCCTCCACTGATAATTTGTGTCATATGCATATTAGTTAAAGGTACTTGGTAGTGATCATGGTGGTTGCTTAGCTCAGAGATGAGAAGCTTAAGGATGAAAGCAAGTATGATTAATTACAGCAAACAAATGATTGAAACCTAATATAATTGAGCTGAGAGACACAGTTTTTGAAGGAAATGGTATTTTTCCTGATTATAGATTTTGAGTTACATAGAATCGACAGACAAGGATGGATATCATCGGAGGGAGTTTTCATGCAAGAGTATGGGTTAATGTTTCCTCTCATTTCATTCTTATGTATAATGTAGTTTTTATTAGCCCTCAGCTTAACTTTAATGGGAAAATCTTTGAGGAGAATGAGGTAAGATAAAAGGAAATATTCATTAAAAGGGTCTATTTTCTTGAGAAACATTGGGAAATCTTGAGTATTCAAGGCCTTTTATAATTGTCCCCTTCCTACCTTTTCAAATCTTGTTATTCCTACTCTTCCCATGTACTCTGTTGTACACTGATAATGACCTTCTTCCTGTTCCTCCATATACAACACTTTATATTCCAATTGGAACATTTTCACTGGCTGCTCCCCATTCTTGCAATGCTCTCCCTCATCTGTGCCTCTTGATTTCCCTGATTGTTTCAAGTCTCAGATAGTCTCAATTTCCATAAAGGTTTTTCTCAGTTCTTCTTAATCTTAATATCTTCTCTCCCTTCCCTCAAACTACAGAATATATATATATATATATATATATCTTGTTTGGGATGGCAGCTAGGTGGTAGAGTGACTAGAGTAGCTGGCTGGAGTCAAGCAAACTCATAGTCTTGAGTTTAAATCTGGCCTCAGACATTTACTAGCTGTGTGACCCTGAGTAAGTCACTTAACTCTGTCTCATTTTCCTCTTCTGTAACAATGAACTGGAAAAGGAAATGTCAAACTATTCCAGTGTCTTTGCCAAGAAGTGCAAATATACAGAATTGGACATGAGAAAAACAAATGAACAAAAATCTTGTTTATAACTGGTTTGCATTTTGCCCCTCCCTTTACACTATGTGCACTTTGAAAGAAGGAACTTTTCCCCTTCTTCTTTGTAAGCCCAACACTTAACATAGTTCCTGGCATAAAATTGGTATTTAATAAAAACCAGTTGATAAATTTTTGAAAGTGTCCCCTCATCTCTCTTTGCAGATATTCAATTGTGTCTGACTCTTTATAGTCCCATTTTTTTTTTTTTTTTTTTTTTTTACTGGAGTAGTTTGCCATTTCCTTCTTCAACTCATTTTTACAGATGAGGAAACTGAATCAAACACAGTTAAGTGACTTGCTCAGAGTCACTCTCCTAGAGAACAGATTTGAATTCAGGAAGATGAGCCTTCTGATTCCCAGCTTAGTGCTTTTTCCACTGAATCACCTGCTAAGGAAACAAATTTGCCATTAGGAAGAAGTTAACTTGTTTTAATCCTCTGTGTTGTTTAAGGTTCACATTGAACTGTTCTACTTATCAGAATACTTTTAAAAGACAATGATTATAGGAATACTTCTTAGTTGATTAAATGTTTTTCTACTGTGAATCTAACAATAACTCTTGTCTTTTTAATATTGCAGAATACTCACATTGACCAGGCGAGCTTCCAAGTTGATGCTTTTGGATCAACTTTCATCCTCGATGTTGTACTCAACCAGTAAGTATTTTGCCATCTGGGAATGGTATTTTATGGTCACACTGAATTCACCTTCTGATTTTTTTTTTGTTAAATTGCACATTCTAAATATTCCTCTTAATTTTTCTTCATTGTTAACACCTCAAATTCACATTATCTGCTATAGAGATGATTCAGGAGTTTTATATCAGCTCAATAAGGTCAAGGGCAGGATTTTATTTGGTTCTGAGACCCATGATGACTTTGTAGGTGAATGAATAGCCATAGAATAAACTTGAATTGAAAGGTTAATATAAAGAAATGAACGCTGAATACTGAACAGCTTTAGTGTAATTGAGGATTGGAACCATACTTATGATTTCACTGTTAAAGAGAACCCCTCTAAATGCAGGTTCTTCTTTGTAAATTATGGCCTTTGTGGTAAAAGTTAAGTAATTTACAAGTTTCACAGAGCCAGTGTGTGTCACAAAGAAGTAAGACTTGAACCTGGATCTTCTGGTTCTGGGGCTAAGTCATTATAGTGGAGATTAGAACATAATTTAGCATTATAAAATTGCAAGACAAGAGTCATTTCAATTTTTGAGCTTGTTATCTCAAGTCCTAAGTATATTACATGATATATATGTATTTATATGTGTGAAAAAATCTTATCTAAACTTTGCGTTTCCCTCAGTGCCTTGAATAAGGCTCTACAGGGAGAAGAGCATTTTATAATTGTTTTATGTTATTTGTATCACCCAAATTTTATGACGTTACACTGTTAGTTTCTGGGTTGAGCTCTGATAAATTCTGTGCTCTTTAGAGAAATGTATGAAGAACTGTTGCAGGAAAACAAAGGAGGAAATGGAATAACAAACCAAAGTCTAATGGTCATAATTATGAGAAACCCTTTGATGAGACAGTCATTACTATAGAAATATTGATATTACAACAAATATGGAGGAAAAATTATAGTTGAAATTAAGGTTGAGAGGATTGAGAAAGATGAAAAGTATATTGTTCTTTGAAGATAGAACTATGCTAGATTCATGCTTATCCTTAGGATATGGCTTCTTACTGAGATTATAATAGCAATTGCGATTCAGTAAATATTTTTTTCTTCTCTTAGATGGAACATTTTGTAGTTTTGGTTTTATGTTGGTTAAAAACCAAAAAGGTGAGATGTCTACTATGTTTCTTAATAGGGACTTCCAATGAAGTGCTGTTAGTGCTCATAAATTCTTAAAGGGAGCCAGATTAGACTAAAATGCGTATTTGTAGATGAACTCCATACACTTTCAAGTGGACTCGGAGTCCACTTGAGTGGAAAGGAACCAGTAAGTAACATTTTTATTAAAAATCTATTTAGGAAATAAAGTTGACTTATAACCAAATGACACAAACAATTGTAACAATAAGAATTTCAACTTTAAGTAACTTCCATAGGTGGAGATGTAGGACAGAGAAAGATTAAGAAGTATGATTGGTATAGCTTTCATTAACATAATGAGGAAAATGATAAAATACAACATCTAGCACTTAATAGGGTCACACTTGTAGTTATGTATTGTCAAAAGTAGAAAAAATTAAAAGCCTATAATGGTCTAAAACCAGCAACAATAATAATAATAATTGATTATATTTATATAATACTTGGACTGAATTATCTTATTTGATTTCTCATAATAGTTCCACAGATGAGTAAATGAAACTAGGTAATATGGAACAAAGAAATTAGGCAAAGAACAACATACATGGAGACAGTCTGGCACTGTGGAAAGAACTTTGATTTGGGAGGCAAAGATTAACTCTAGGTTCTCATCCTGACTCTGAGATTTACTACTTATCTGATTTTGGCACAACCTCTCTGGAGTCACAACCTCCCAGGGTTTTGGTTTTATCGTTTGTAATATGAGGTGCTGGACTAGATGGCCTCTAGCCATCCCTAGTAGTCCCTTCTAGCTATTGACATGGGATCCTGGTATTTTCTTGCCCTACCTGTTCTTGACTGAGATATCCAAGCTGCATCCACTTTTTCCCTTAAATTATTTTCCTAAATACTTAGAAATATAAAATAAAAGTGTTTCCTTTAAGATTTCCTTGTATTTTCACAAAATGTATATCTATATTATATATAACTAAATTTGAAAACTTCCACTTATGTTAAACTCTAGGATCTCATTTATTTTGACATGGAGGTGAGATTGAGGGTCTTGACGTCTGCTCCATTGGAATAAAATCCCCAAATTGGGACAAGTTTGAGTCCATTATTGGACTATTTGTCATTTTAGGACCAACATAGGCAAAACCAGAAGCTTGGAGGTCAAATGATAAATTATTTTTAACTAGACTAGCTTATGAATTTGTATCCTGAGACATGGAAGAAGGGTTATAAACTTCACATATGGAAAGAGTGACCTCTCTGATAAAATCAGAGGTTCTTAAAGTATTAAATAATTCTTCTTAATTTGCTACTTTCATAATTGTATAGTCATTTTGTATTTCAGTGACTAGCTGTTCCAGAAATCAGAGGTGATGAAATACACTGAAAAGCAGACTAAACTGTTTGCAAATGGTCAATCCAATCTTGCTTTCCTTCCTTTTATGCAAAATCATTGTTTCTTCACCAGATCCATTGACTCCTGGAATTTACCACTTGGTGGTAAAGAGTTCATTCTTATATTCATGATAGGGCCCCTAACATGTGATTTCACTGGCATAGGGAACTCTTATCTACTGATGTAGGTCAGTACTTTCTCTGTAACTTATAACATTTGAGAGTTGTCTAGAGTTCACAGAAGTTTCTTGTCTCTATTTCCCAAGTTGACAAAAGTCAGTTTGCCAGATATGGAACTTGACTTCAACACTTCTGGATTCTGAAATCAGCTTTAGACACTATGTCATGCAGTCTCTTTCATACTGTGCTTAAAAATGGGAGAATTATTTGTCTAGTCTCTAGGTCATGAATGTTTAATTTCTAAAAATGTTTTTGTAAGTTAGCATTGGTCCTGTAAGAGAAGCAGTGTCCACTCTGCCTAGCTGATAGATCTGCCTGAAATGAGTTGACAATCCACCTCTGATACATATTAGTAGTGTCCTTCTGGATGAGTCAGCCTCTTGATAATCCAGGATCCTCTTTAAGTTCACAGAGTAGGTACCTATTCTGATTTTATCTGTGAAAGTGCCCTCAATCAATGAATCACAAGTCTGATCCAAAGAAAAGGAGTGGGGGGAAATAACCAACTATTCCCATAACAACAAAAAAGTCTTTCTTTCATATTCTGACTACTCCTTTGACCTCTTTTCTTACAATCTTTATTCTTCTCAGTAATTTCCAGAGTGGAAGCCCAAAGTAGAATTCAAACTTGGTGGGAATTAGCAGGTAATGTTGTCAGGTACTAGATGAGTAGAGTTTTATAGGAGGTTAGCTAGAAGAGGAGCAGAATCAGATAAATCACTGGGAAGTAAATCAAACTATTTGTAAATGGGCAATTCCAGTCTTGCCTTCCTTCTTTTATGCAAAATCTTTTTTTTTTCCCTACCAGGACATTATGGTTCCTGGAACAAAATAAGAAGAGGTAATTTTCAAAGTCTGGGGAAGGGGTGTGGGATTCACTGGCTTTACTTGGACTATAGAAGAGTCCCAGGATGGCAATGAAGACTCTATGTAATTGGCCCAAGATGATGATTATGGTGGTAATAAAAAACCCAAGTAATCATCACACCAATATTTATAATAATTTAATGATGCAGATGATGGGACAATAAGCCACAATAAATCTCTCACCATAGGTAGTAAATAGAATCACTGTTTTTTCAGATCCCAAAGAAACTTTAGAGAGCATATGGTATAACTATCTCATTAAATAGATGAGGAAACTAAAGCCCAGAAAGGTTGTTTGTAATTGTGTGCCTTTATCAAAACGATTGTGATGGAAATTTATTTATTCATTAAAATACCTATTTTACTTAGCATTTATGTGAAACTTAAAGGTTTGTAAAGCATTTTAGGCATATTATCTCATTTGTTCTGCACAGCAACTTTATGAGAAAGATGCTACTATTATGCCCATTTTACCACTAGGGAAATTGAGATTAGATAAAAGTTAAATGACTTGTCCAAGATCCCTTAGCTAGTAAGAGTCCAAAAAGGATTTGAACTTGGATCCTCTTGATTCCAAATCCAATCATCTATCCATTGGTCCACTTAGCTGTCTCTAGATGAGGAATTCTTAAACCTTTTTATGTCATGGATTCCTTTAGTAGTCTGGTGAAGCCTATGGGCTCCTCATAATCTTTGTAAAGTTGAAGGAAATGGCAAATTTCAATTAGGGATAGTGAAAAATGAGAATGGGGAGAGAGACAGACAGACAAACAGACAGACAGAAAAAGCCAGTGAGCCAGAGAAAAACAGATAGACACAGACAGAGAGAAGAAAAGGAAAAGAAAGCAAGGGAAAGGAAAAACATTTTAAAAAATAAAGATGAAATGTTTTCATATGGAAGTTTATGGACCCACTGAAATCTTTCTGTGGACTCCCACTTTAAACCCCTCTGCTCCAAATATTAATAGTTAGAATATCTACTCTGTCCTAACAGGGGAAATATATCACAAGAACAGATGGAGCACTTCCCATGGAGCTGGGCATATATTCTGGCCCCTCTGTGTGGGACATGTGCTCTGGACATTTGTTAGAGGACATGCCCAACCCCCATATATGGTTCTGAATGCATCCCTTGCTTTAGTCTATCCCCACTACATAAAAGGATGTAAATAAGTTCTCTGCTTCCTAAATTGATATATGATATTCACATATTAGAAATTAAGTAAAATGAAAGTTCATATATGATTAGCTCCTTAATAAATTACATTAATCCCAAGAAGGGAATAGTTGTAAATAATCAAAGAGGATGGTCAGAGAAGCCTGGGAGATAGTGATATTTGGAGGATAGGTATAATTTGAATAAGTAGAAGCAAAAGGGTTTTAAGCATGGAAGGGAAAAAATGACTTGGACTGGGAATAAGCCTGCAATATGAGAATATGCAATATAAGAAGGATGTTGAGAAGATCAACTTTTTAAAAATTATATTTTATTTCTTTCCCTAATTTGATTATATTAACTATAAGAGAAGTTACATGTAGTGACTATATAGATCAAGGAACAAAATTAGATTAGAGGTGAAGACCCTGAATGATATCCTGAGAAACTTGAATGTTACTTTATAGGCACTGGGAAGTCACTGGAGATTTTAAAAACTACAGAAGTCAAAATTCCTCCATTGAGTTAGTACTAATAACTACATCTGCCTTTGAAATTGGCATTTTGATGTCTATACATTTGTGACATTTAAGCAAACTTAAAGTGATGCTGATATACTCAGAATTGATTTCCACATTCATTAGTATGTGGAAGCATCCATTAGGTAAATAGTCTTTTAATCCCTAAATGTCTGTTTCTGCACAGTGCCTAACACAGTATTTTGTACAGAGGGGTGAGGATCAGACCTGTGATTTCAATAGGAAAATCCCTCTACCAATACAAATTAGAACCTTATCTTGGAGAAGGAGAGTAGTTTTGGAGAATTGCCTAGAGGTGATGAATGTGCCAGGGTCATGCAGCCAATATGTGTTAGAAGTAAGACGTGTCCCTAGTTTATCCTGGCTTCAAAACTGGATTGATTGATTGCAGACAGTTGGCATTCATGTATGTTTACTAAATTAAATTAGCCACTATAATTACTGTGGGACAGAAATCTAGCCTTCCTGGATTCTAGTGTGTAAATTATTTTCTAAATGGTATTAAATACTTCCAGTCTTTTTTTTTAGCACCAGAAGAGAAAGGTAACTGAACAAAAGAAAAATAGGTAAGCTTAAGGAGATAATGTTTCTAGTAAAAATATGTCAGTAAATTTTTCTTTTTAAAATTCTCTCTTGGTCTTAAAACTCTTGATAGCAATGCTAATTGGACCACTAAGAGAAAATAATTAGAGATGTCAAAAATCTGATTCTCACCTTTTAGTTCCCTCCCTCTATAGATACAGATACAGACTTAACAAAATTTTTGAGTAGCCAAACCAAAATTTATCCCCTTGCATCCACTTGATGCTGAATCTTTCCTTGACTGAGCTCATCAGTTTACTCATTGAATTTTTGCCCATAATTTTAGTAAAGTCTTCTAGGGCTTGAGATTTGCTTGTTGGGCCTTTGAGAATCCAAGGTCCTTTCCATACCACCTTGAGGTGTCATAAGAGAACTTCAGTGATGAGTCAATATGTGAACCAAACATTAGATTGTGGCTTGGCTTCCAGAATAGATGCACTACTAAAATAGCTCCTTGAAACCTCCAGGCCCCAGGATCTTAGGTCTCTCTACACCAACAAATAATGAGCAAAGTTTGGAAGGACTTACTCATTGTATTTGTTTCAGGAGCCAGTGAACAAGACACTTGTATAAGGGATGTTGAGACACGAATATTTTTTATTTGCTGAATTTTTACCAGGGAGGATTTTTATTAATTGTGGTTTTTCATACTTTTGTCATTTTTCATCCCTTCAAATAGTAATGTAATTCTCGCTGTACAAAAAATTCCCAGAGGTGACAGTAACTTTTGAGTGTAGTAATAAAATGAAATTTGAGGTGTTAATTAACATTCCAACAAATCTTTCACCAAATCTGCCAACAGTTAACTCAGTAAATTTATTTGATGTCATCTCTTGAATATTATAGGAAGATAGATGTAGAATTGTAAAGAGTTTTCAATTAGTTGGGCATCTAGGGGTTTTGGTGGATAGACTACTAGACCTGGGATCAGGAAGACTTGAGTTCATATATGACATCAGATATTAACTAGCTATGTAATCAATCCATGGCAAGTCACTTAAGCTCTGTCTGTTTTCTCAACTGTAAAATTGGGATAATAATAGCACCTATTTCCTAGGGTTGTTGTGAGAATCAAATGAAGTAGTAATTATAAAGTGTTTAGCCTAAGACCTGGCTTATAGTAAGCATTATATAAATTTTAGCTATTATTATTATCAAATGAGTCAATATTTATAAAGTGCCTTCACATAGTGCCTGGCCCATAGTAGGAGCTAATAAATACTTCCACCCCCTACAAAGGACAGCTAGTCTATCAATTTGTTGATGAGGTAAGTGAATATCAGTGAAGTTAAGCCCAAGTTCATTCAGATGGTGCACATCAGTTGCCTACCATATGTATGACCTTGGATGAATCATTTAATATTACCAAAAATCACTTTTCTTATTAATTGTGTGATATCACGATTTAGAATTTTCTGTAGCCAACACAAATATCTATTAGAAAAGAAGCAAATGTGTAATTATTTTGTGCTTTCAAAAACTAAGTAGAAAGATAAGCTAATTTGGATCCCATAAATTGAGGTTGATGAGAAAAGTTTTTGTGTGATCAGGTGACGTGGCACCCCAATGGAAGTTATGAAGAGGTTATTCTTCATAGCTTATATTTTAGTAGAGACAAATATTAAATTGATTCATCCGTTTTTTTTAAATCAAAGTACTAAATGTTTTAAATGTGGTTCATGAGAGATTATAGTAGATTAAAAATAAAGCCATCTGTTTGGCTGAGATCAAACATGGTGCCTGCCTTGACAGTTTCCCTTGCCTTAGTAGGAGGAAGTAATCAGAGAAATTGGCTGTGATTTTCCATAATAAATTGAAATCCTGGCTCTAATAACAGAGTATTGGAGGGAACACAGACACTAGAAACAGGTTAAAAAAATTACTACCCATGCAACTTTGGACAAGTTACTCTACTTATTGAATAGTGATGGGTTAAAAGAGGAAACTATAAAAAGACTAGAAGACTCCATGAAAGATTATGATGGTACAGATGCTACCTATCAAAATCTATGGGATCAGAGCCAAAGCAGCACTTAGACACAAAGCCACAACTTTGAAAGCAGCCTTTACAGGAATTCTAGTAGAGGAATTTCCTCACTTATAAAAAGAGAAGATGGATAAGATCTCTTCTAAAAGCTTTTCCTGTTTTATAGTCTTGTGATGGTGCAGATTCTATGAACTACAGGAAAATCATTTTAATTCTGTGAGCCTCAGTCTCTTTATCTGTAAAATGGGGATAATTCTACTTGTATTACCTGCTGATCAGGGTTGTTTTGGAGAAAGTGTTTTATAAACTTTGAAGCACTATGGAGATATAGGATTCATTATTATCATACATATTTGGCTTGCTTAAACCATTTATACTCAAATAAAAAGTACTAAACCATATTTAGGGGGTAGTTTTATGTGCTATAAAATACTCATTTTGCAAAATTTTTTGATTCTCTCTAAATTGTGATTTTAAAAAAAATCAGTTTCTTAATATTTTATTTAAATAAAACTTTTTAGGGATACATTTATTGCATTTTAAAATGAGGCATACCTATATGAGAGACAGTGTCACACTTGAAATCAAAAGATTTTAAATTAAAGGGTTATTAATTCACAGTTACTCCTTGTGTGACCGTGGGCAAGACATTACAACTGTGTTAATAACCAAAGACCATAATTGGATCTGAAAAGAACCTCAAAGATCATCTATTTCGGTCCCTTCATAGGATTCAGGGATATACCTATGCCCAAGATTATACAGATAGCTTCAAAGAAAGAATTTGAATTCAAGTCCTTAACTTCCAGAGTCAGTTGTCTTTTTTTGTTATATCTACATCTACAGATTCTTTTCTTTTGTTCTTTCAAGAATAATCAGGGGGTATGACAATAATATGGGCAATCTATATAAAGCAATGGGCAAGAAGTTCTGGGTCTCTTTTCTTATATCTGCAGGTTCACAAAGTCCTTGTGTGGGAGAGAGGCAGATAGACTCATCAGAGCTATAAGCTGTAGCTGCTCACTTCTCTTCCTCACTCTGTGTTGACTTTCTAATTGTGAGAACACACATTTTCTGAAATCTATTTTTTGAAACCCAGAAAAATTCTTAGCATTTGACAGCTCTGTGACCCAGACAAAGATTTGCCCTTTTAGTATGTTGTCAGTGTCTGAAATTTTAGAATTATATAGAAAACCTGAAGGTGATCTCATCTTTATATGGAAACCCATCTAAAACCATCCCAACCTATTTTGATTTTGAGATAATATTTTCTTTTTAAAAATCCAAAAGAGAGGAGAAATTCATGATTCTCTAATCCATTTTTCTGGGAATAACTTTCATCTTTTAAAACAACTTTCATTTTTATTAGAAATTTAGCAATAATTTCATTAGACAAAGGACAAAAAGAGGAGTGAATATGAAACCATGAACTTCTGCACAGTTTGTTTTTTAAAAGAGCATTAAGTTTAACAGGTAGTAATGCCCTTTTTGAACTTCTGAGGTAAGAACCCTCATCTTAAGAAAAGCCCTTTCTCTGCAGCTCAAAACCATGTTTCTCTTTGCTTTCATTGTTAATGGAAATAGAGAAGGGCAGATACACTTTCTCTATATGGTAACACTCTGCATATTTAAAGATTATTCTTAAGTCTCTCTGATCTCCTTGCCAATTTTTGCTGCTAAAATTCCTTTATACTCTTCTAAAATTATAGAATGATTGAATGGTACACCTGGAAGGGACATTAGAGACCATCTAGTCTGATTGTTATTTTACAGATGAGGAGATAGACCCAAAGCAATTAAGTGACTTACTCCTTGAGGCAGAGAAAATGTCTTAAGGGACACCCACAATTAGCAGACATGAAATGAATGACAATTCAGCAAAAGAGACTGAGAAGCAGCATTCCAACAGATAGATGGCAAACCTGAATAGAGTTATGTCATGAAAACCTTAAAAAGGGAATGTATCCAGAAGATGTTTATCAATAGTGCCAAAAGCTAGGGAGAGGTCAAGAAGGCTGAGCAAGGAGAAAAGGTCATTGGAACAGTCAACTAAGAGATCACTGAGGAGTTTGGAGATGGCTATTTCTGTGGAATAGTCAGATGGGGAAGACATATTGCAGACATTTTACAAACAAGAAGGAAATGAAGGCACTTAAGGTAGATGGATTTCCATAGGAATTTAATCAAGAAGGGGATAATGTCTCGAATAATAGTGGGTGGACATGGTAGGATCTAGTTAAGATCTTTTTTTAAGGATGGGGAGACAAGGGGCCCACTTATAGGCAGTAGGGAAGGACCAGTTGATAAGGAAAGCATGAAGAAAATAGAGATTGTGGATGACAGAAGGGACAATCTGATGGAAAATAAGGAAGGGGAAGGGATCAAGGTTATGTGTAGAGGAAATGATCCTGACAATGGAATAAATATCTCTTAATTCAAATCAGGGTTACAAGGGGAAGTGGAGAGGGCTGATGTCCAATAGATATGAGATGAGGAAGCAAGGAGAAGAGAAGAGTCTTCATTTTTTTTTTTTTTGGTGAATTGTTAAGTTAAAGTGTTCATCAAAAGAGATGAGAAGGAGGGAATGGTGTAGGAGGCTTGAGAGAAGAAAAGTATGGATTAGCCACTAGGGAGAGTAGTTGAAGGAGCCTATTAGAGAGGAGGAGTAGGATTGCTTTGCTCTAGTGAGGTCCCTGTTGAGATTAGCTAGCATAAAGCTGTAATGGACCCAGGACAGCTTGCTTTCCATTACAACACCCTTTTAATACATGGTATTTTCCAACTCTATAATCATTTTGTGGGGCTCCCTGACTTTTATAGTATAATCTACATGTCTGGTATTATGTCTTGTAGAAATAAGTTCAGTTTTATAAAAGTGTGATTAATGGTGCATAACAAAAGTGAAAGTTCACCATTCATGCATTGCTGTTAATACTGCTACTACTACTACTGCTATACTACTACTATTACTACAAAGAAAGAGGAGAAGGAAGAGGAAGAAAAGAAGGAGAAAGATGAGGAGGAAGAGGGAAAGAAAAAGAAGAAGAAAAAGAAAAAGGAGGAGAGGGAGAAGAAGATGAGGAGGAAGAGGAAGAGGGAAGGAAGAGAAGGAGCAGGAAGAAGAAGGAGGAGGAGCAAGAAGAAGCAGGAGGAAGGAAGAAGAGAAAAGAAGAGGAGGCAGGCAGAAGAGTAAAAGGGGTAGATGAAGAGAAGACAAAATAACATTGAGCACTTTTGGGTTTTATAGATTGCTTTTCATGTATCTTGTGATTTGAGCCTATTAACCACCCTATGGGGTAAATACTACAGATATGTTCATATTATAGATGAGAGGTTGAATGACTTGCTTTGGGTCCCTTAAGTATTTGAAGAAAGATTTAAATCCAGGTGTTTCTGACTTCAGGCCCAGAACTCTAGCTTACTGTAGGTCCTGTAAGCTCTGAGGATTCTTTTCTCAACTCTCACTCTGATTTTTCTTGCCAAGTTGAGTTCCCAGAGCTAGCCTAGTTATGTTTTCCCTTCAGGGTTCTTGGGTAGCTCTGAGCAGTTGAGTGATTCCCTAAAGCCATTTTAAAGTCCCCTGTAGTGTGCTTTTTTCCAAGATTATTTGTTGAGAATAATTTGATCAGCTTTAAATAGTTGGGTTTTTTTTTTTTCAGAAGCAGTATTTACTACAGTGATACAGTTAGCACAATTGATAAAAAAAACATCTCTACTGACATTTGTGATGCAATGTGCCACTAATACAAAAAGAATCCAGACAAGAGTTACATGACAGTTGGATACCAAAATGAATGAGCATCCCTGAAAAGGGCTTGACAAATCCTCACACAGAGGTGCTAGTCCTCCGTGAACATCCCATACACTCTACCTATAGCTCCAAGAAGCAATAGCATGCACAGTGACCATATCCTGGTGAGCCATCTTGACAAATGGGCTAAATCATGTAGAAGATAACCTGAGTTAGGAGAATGTCTACGCTAAGCCTATGAAGACCTCACAGAATGGGCAGATGAGAACAATTTGTTCCAAAGACCATGAAGGTGATTGAAGCTGGGGCTGAGGAGAGCTTAGAGTTTGGTCAGACATTGAAGATTCCGATAGCATCTACTGCATCCTGGGCCATTGCCAGTCATCTTGACTATTATCCTTCCACTGGACTTTGATGATTCAGGAGGAAGTGAGTCTGACAACTTTGCAAAACTGTCTCACTTAAATATGATTCACACGCAGGCAAAGACATCACAGTGTCCCTGGTTCTCTTTGAAAATCAAGGAAGAACAACAGAATTCAAGGGAAAGTAGTCTCAAGCATAGGAAGCAGATCTGGAAAAAGGGGAATACACAGCTTCTGGTTCCTGGAAGTCCTTGGGATATTCAAGAAGTTCCCTGGCTCTTTTCTGAGCTGCTTGAAAGGCAAGCTAGTTTCTTCTTGGTTTTCATTGATGTAGACATTAAGAGTAGTATTGACTGTGAATTTAATAAGAAACAATGAGAAAATGAATGTCACCTTCATTCCTGAGCATGTAATGTTGCTCCATTGATAGGAAGGTGAGAAATCAACTATCCTATGAATCTCCTGAAGTTAGAAAGTCCTCCTCTGATCAAAAAGAAGATGGAAAGAGACCAGCTTTTCTTTCTTTTCCTCCTCTGGACCCCCTTAGTACTATCTTTGTGGAGTTTGACTAGAACTTCACGCTCACTTTAATCTTTGGAATTCCCTTCCTTTCCTGCTCTCACCTTTTCTGACAATTTATAACAAATCGTATGGCATGGCCAAGTTTCCATTGTGCAAAGTCTGCAGAGTAATTTTAGTTCAAAGACCTTTTCTGACTTGCTCTAGGGGCTTTTATTCAATTGATTAAGGTGTCAGTACTAAAGAATAAAGTGGCTTTCACCTTATTCTTACACAAGCATCATCTTTGCCTTCAATATTATAATGTCATATTTGTAAATTCATTGTATGTAGTTGTTTACTGCCAATCACTAACATACATCTTTACCTATCCTTTTCCTTAAAAAGGGAGAGACTTTACACTGCTTATGAGCATATTGGTTAAATAAGAGAGAAAAATCACCAATGTGACACAAAATATTGTCATCTCTGAGAAGACTTAGTCATTGATCTATATCTATATCTATATGTTATGTGAATATTATCTTCATACATGAAATACATATCATGTATTTTAGAAGACTGAAATTATTTGTATTTTTCTAATTTTGGATTTATGAAAACATATGGAAAAATGCATTTTGCTGGAGGAGCCAATATTTTTATTGTTTCACTGCAAAGCCTGTAATAAAATTAACTTTTTTTTTCTATAATTGCATAGAAACATAATTTGCATTTGTTATACAATGATTTGAACAGATGTTGTATATACCAGCATCCACTGTGTTATATCTCCAAGGTACCAAATTATTCCCTTTTTTGCAAGAATCTTTGAAAGAGATTGTTTAACATAATTTTAATTTCTAAAAAGCCCAGCAGAAAGGTGAATGGGTCAAATATTGGCAAGGTAAATGACTCAATTTTGAATAATTGGCAGAGGAAATAGTATACCCATTTATTACTTGTATTTTTATACTTTCTGGGCAGTAGTAGAGTGTCATACTAGAGTTAGCTATTCTTAGAGTCAGGAAGATCTGGATTTGAGTCCAATCTTTGACACATACTGGTTATGTGGCTCTGGGCAAGTCATTAACTTCTTGCTTTTTGTTGTTCTCTTGGTTAGTCCAACTCTTCATGATCCCATTTGGGATTTTCTTGGCAAAGATACTGAAGACATTTGTCATTTCTTTTTCCACTTCATTTTATAGATGAGGAAATTGGGACATACAAGGTTGTGACACAGCTAGTAAGTGTCCAAGGCAGGATTTGAACTCAGGAAGATGAATCTTCCTGACTCCAGGCCTTGTACTCTATGTCCTATGATACCACGTAGCTGCTCTCTTAGTCCTTTAGGTAACTATAAAGTTGTAAGTTGTAGAGAAGCTGCTAACTTTTATTGGTAAAATGAATTTATTCACCTAGAAATCTCCTCTACCGTTGAAATCAAAGGACCAGTTCCTACTGCTATCCCTGCTTTATGTAATTCTTAATGTTTTGTGTGTATATGCACAGATATGCATATATATGTGTGTGTATAAATGTTTACATGTATGTTTGTATATATGTAAAACAGCTATAACAATGAACACAACCTAACTTCAAGAATACAAAATAAAGCAAATAGTGCAACTTGCTGAAATTTATTACATTCCAGTATTCAACTACATTGAAAGAAGTAGAGTCCCTAATTGTAATTTATGGCAGTGAATTGGCTACTAGATATGGCTTTATAGAGAGCCATGTAAGCCTCCTTCATGGAACATTCATATAGATAGATAAAAGTCAATCTTTCTTGATATTCCTCTATTTTAGGAAAAGCTATCATTTTCAGAAACTACATTTTGGAAGAATACTGAAGATCCCTAAAATTGAGTTTTTAAGATGTCTCAATTATTATATATCTATTCCTCTAAACCAATGCCCACTAAGGAAGAACAATTGGAAAATAAAATAATTCTCTTTCCTTTAATGTTTTATTTCCAAAAGCTACAGGTCAGTCTATTATGCCAGAACAGTATGTCCTCAGCTAAAGTGTTTTCATGTAAAATTGTTGATTAAACTTAGTTTCCTGGTGTGAAATGAGAGGCTTTGAAATTAACCTGCTGCAAACAAATATATTTCCATTTATGAATGGTTATTAATGGCCTGATATTAAATTTCCCAGGGTAAATAAATAAATAAATGCACACATAGATGCACAAAAAAGTAAATAGTTATCCAAACTCTCATTCAAGGGGTATGTAGGCAATCAAATTGTTAAAAAATAATTCTAATTTTTGTCATGTATTGATTTGTTGGGTGAAAGAATGATGTAAGTATAGTAGAAAGAACACTGCATTTGAAGTCACATGACCTGAATTTGCACCCCAGTTCTGCTATTTGCTATCTTTAATTTAGGGTTTTTTTCTTATTTACTGTAATGTTTAGTAATAGCTGTTGTTTGTAAGAATGACCCTCTTCCCCTCAAGGTGATAAAAGTTCAAGTAGCATTTCATGGAGCATTTGATTTGGTCCCTCTCTCTTGTTTGGAAGTTGTTTCCTTTGGACATACAATGGTGTTAGGAACTTTCAATTTAAGGAAATGTGTGTGCAGGTTAGCATCTTCCTTTAAATTTAGAATCAGTGAGTTTTGCCAGGGAAAAGTTATGTGACTTTCTCAGGGTCAGAGTTCCAGTATGTGTTAGAGACAAAACTAGAATTCAGATCTTTGTGCTCCCAAAACAGAGGTTCTCTTTCCATCCCCTATGCCATGTTAACTTTACACTTTACCTCACTTTAATCCAACTTACTTACATGTTATGGCATCAACTCCCTGATAATAATGATCTTCTTCAAGAATGAAAGGCAATCACAACCATAGCTATGCTGCTTTTTAAATGTACTTTTCTTGTGTATTATGGCTATCTATCTATCTATCTATCTATCTGTCTGTCTATCTATCTATCTATCTATCTATCTATCTATCTATCTATCTATATGCTGCATACTTCTACTAGACTATAAACTTCATGTGGACAGGGATCATGCTTTACCTAAATTTTGTGTCTCCTCCATTTCTTAGTGAGTTGAACTTAATATAGTGGGGTTGAACTGGTTGATGATTACCATGTGTCAGTATGAGTACAACTAGAAATATCAGTAGATGAACCAAAGTCACAAGCATTAGACCTACTTTATATAAGTCTATCTGTTGTCAAAAGTTTATATTAACCCTTGTTTTGTAGATACTAGTTCTTAGTTTTCATGAAGATAAATTGATACTTTACACTGAACTTTATTTTGCATCAAGGTTAGAGCACAAACTAATTCTAAAACTAGCTCCATTTTTCTTCAATTGTGTATTTCATCATTACTGTAATTTACAATCATAAGATAGCCTGAATGCTGCCAACTGACATTTATTTCTCTTTATAAAATATTGAATGTATCCAGAAATCAACTGCTAAAGTTTTCTAGTTTCTCACTTACTGTGAAGATTTCACTACATCCAGGATTGAAAAATCTGTAAAACCTCATGGGAGATTTCATTTTTTTTACATGAAGATTAGATATTTATCAGGAAAATGTGTCCTCACTTGCCATAAAGAAGAACTGAAGATTGGAGAATGAACTTTAAATGGGTTTGTGAACTGTTAGAAGTTTACTTTTGCTCTCACTATCTTAGCGATCTACCAAAGCCATTTTCATAGTGACTTTCTTTCTTTTGTTTTGTTTTTTGTTTTTTTTGTTTTTTTGCTTTTTTGTTGAGGCAATTGGGGTTAAGTGACTTGCCCAGGGTCACATAGCTAGGACACATATTGACTTTCAAGAGGCAATGTACCTTGTCTTTGTTATTTTATCCCAAATGGGATGGCTTTGATATTAAGATTTCTAGGCCAGAAAGAAAGACTGATGGCTCTACCACAAATTAGTGAGGAAGATATTTGGGAGCTATTCAAGCTCTGTAATTTTCTCTAAATTATACCACTTAAGGGATTATATCTTCTGCCCCTATAGAAAGCCAGCATTAAATAAAAATCTTGGTACATATATCCATACACACACAAGTTACTATATTGACAGGTTCTGAAGATGGATTCAGTGAGAATCTCAAAATTCACATTATTGTAAAAACCTTCTAAATTATTTGGTATTAATGACAGGCTGAAAATGTCTTTCTTCCTAAAGCTATGTTTTGAAGTGAAGGCAGTGGCTATTTTGAACCAAAATGTGTTCCCCAGTCACGCAAACTTTACTGAACATTCTTTCCCAGCCATATAATTCTTCTGAGAGGAGGCTCCTTATAATCTTTTGTTCTTAAGCTTTTTGCTTCCACATTTTCAATCTTGTGGTTTCTCCTGGTTCCGATCTTTTTCTAGCACTCCTCTCTCACTCCAACCTCATTTTCCCTTCTAACATATGGACATCAGGTTTTAATAGACAACAAAGCTTAATAGAGGTTACAGAAGTGATCAGCTCCTACTTCACCATGTACTTTCCATTTCAAGTGTATCATCAGTGAACAATAAAACTAACCAATTAAAGCTTCTTCCTATGTGAAAGATTGTCTTCAAAGCCATCATGATGAAATGACATTGAAAGACTGAGCCCTCCAGCAGAATCATTTTTAGGGTCTTTTTGTTAACTGGTAACACATGACAAATAATAGATCTGCATGACAGTAGCTTTAATTGGACCAGCAAGAGCTTTTCTTGTTTGTATTTACATAATTTTAAACAGAGCAGACACAAACTTGTCTTAAAAAGAGCAATCCCCAAATATGTCACTGGCTGGCTGATTGTAGTTTTAGAATGAAAGGGACCTTAGATCCCCTGGGTCTAACTTTCTCATTTTACAGATAAGTAAACTGAGACCTAGAAAGAGGAAATGACCTG
>JAJPUD010008001.1:0-12333 GCA_023553655.1 Myrmecobius fasciatus
CTGGAGATAACAGTAATAGTATCTGTAACTCATCCCAGTCTCTCACATGTATAAAAAAATACATAATAAAGCTTATAATAAAGCCATTTTATGTCTTTTATCGCATATAATCCATATAACCAGCCTTTGAGGTAAATAGGACAGAGATAATTATTCCCAATTCCTCACTCCCACAGATGGGGAAACTGAGGCTGAGAGAGGTTTACCTGACGCATGATGTAGTAAAAAAGGAAAAAAAACCCTACTCATTGGGGTTTGAGTCAGAGAGCCTATGTCTAATTTCTAGCTCCACCACTTATTAGCTATGTGACTTGAACCACATGGTTTTACTGGAGCTTCAGTTTTTTCATCTGTAAAATGGGGCTATCATTTCATCATGGCATAGAGGTAAGCTTGAATTCTGGGAAACTCTGCCAGTTTACCTTAAGTTGCCACAAAGTTAGGAAGGCTATAAGGACAGTCCTCAAATGAATTATCACCTGAACCTCAACGGAGCTAAGTCTGGACATGCTCTTAACCAGGACCATGGCATTCAGGTATCCAGAGTAAATGATGAAGCCATCTACAGAGACTGGAGGCAGTGAATGCCATCCTCATTTTTGCTGAAGGAGGCAAATGAAACTGTGGGCCTTTTTGAAATACTGCACTTCATTGCCTCTCCTCACTGAACTGTTGTGGAGGGGAAAAGCTTTTGCAAACTATAAAACACACAAGAAATATAACCTGCTTTTATTATTTTTTGTCATTTAATCATCCCCCATTCCCAGCTATTTTATGACAAAGTCAGGACTGACCTCCAGGTCTCTCCTGGATTTCAAGGCCAGATCTTTCTATATTATAGCATTTTGCCTCCAAAACTTGCATCCATTCCTGAGGTGCACCAGCCCTTCCTAGAGTCATTCAGTGATACTCGGCTCTTCCAATGTCCCTCTCTTCCATCTCTACCTGAACTTCAGTCTTCCTGTTCTAATCCTATCCTACAGTCAAAGCCATGAGTGTAAATAGAGTAATGATGGCTCTCCCCTCTCCAAGCCTGAAAGACACCCACATTGCTTAGCCCAGTTGGCTGGATAGAGAGGTAAACTACTTTGCTGATGCTAGAATATAGCCCAAGTTCTAAAGCTCATCAATATGGGACTTGCTCCTCGTTGATAGCAATCAATGTCTCAATCCTACTTCAGTTTGCTGAAGGAAAAGATTGAGAAGATGTGTGCCATCTTTTCTCTCAAAACCCAGAGAGACTGAAGAGACTCTGGAGCTAGAAGAAAGCTAACTTCTCCATTCTTCTCTTCCTCTCTCCTGCCCCTCACATGGGGGTGACCACTGATGGTCACCAATGAAAAGAGAGTCTCCCGTGGGCTTTAGGACTCAGGTCACATTAAAAAATAAGTAAATAAATGAGCCTTGGTTTCTATGCATACAATCAGCCCAAATTATCCCACTAATGCCAGGTTATCGCTTTTTAATTCAGGTTTTCCCAGAGTATTTTGAGATATCTTTATTCCTTCAAGATTATTCTTTTATTTTAACTTTATTTCTGAGCATTCAAATCATAACCATTATAGTGTTTAGGATTTCAAAAGACCTAAAATACCATCAAATGCAACCCTTTCTTTTTATAAAAAAGGTAAAAAAGAAGGGATTTAACTAAGGCCAGAGACCCATTTAGACACAGAGCTGGAAGTAGAAACTAAATCTGCACAAACTCAGGCTCTTTCCACTACAGTTTTGATTGGGAAAGCCTTAGTCAGTTTACCCACTGAGAACACTCTTTACACTTAGTCCCACCTCTTCCACTTTTAGTCCTTCATGTGTGCCTCATTATGACAAGCTACCTGTAATATGGTCCCCTTGGGTGGAAGAGAAAATAAAAGAAGCTTTTACTTAAGGAAAAAAAGATCTTGAAAAGAACATTTTCCAAATATCAGTTAATAGCAGAGAGATTGGAAAAAGACCTGGTTAGGAAATAGAAGATAGCAGTATCCTTGAATTCTCTTTGGCTTTCTTACTCCCTCCCACTTTCCTTTTTTCTTTACATTTGGCTGAGCCAGAAATCCAATAGCCACAAGGTAAAGAAATGGTTCCAGATTTAGAGAATAAGTGCTTTGATCTCAGCCTAAGAGCTAAGACTCTCCATTTAAGCAAGGAACCTAAGAGAGCAAGGCTAAAGGCTGCTGGGAAAGGAGGGAGGGAGTGTAGCTGCAGGAGTTCTGCATAGTATTGAACATTTTACAATTCTGCCTGGCTGCCCTTTGCTGCAGGTGCCTAAGATGAGAGCACGGTGCTTCCTTGGGACCACCTGCCTGCTTCATTCCCAGCTTGGACCTATCATGGCAGCAGCATAGAACCATAGCAGCAGCACCTCCTTCCACTGGGACTAACAGCCCAAATGTGAACCAGCAAGTAGAGAGACAATCCTGAAGAATCAGCAGCTGCCATCATCATTTTCTGCCTGTGGTAGGCAAAGCAAGAAGTTGTAAACAGCAATAAATATTTATTGAGCAATATTGTCTATAGACACACAGATATGTGTGTGTATGTGTATATTAGGTTTTCAACAAACGTTTGCTGAGTTAATAAAGGATATTAAACCACTCTTTTCTATTACTATCCAATGCTCACAAACTTCTCTACCCTCTCTGCATTTTTCCCCTAGGGTGATAAGGGTCTTGAGTCAAGGACATGTAATTTACAGCCAAAAGTTGCTACATATGTGCATTAATTTTCTCAGCAAAAATTAATTTAGTGCCAACCATGTAGGAGAGACAATGTGGTTTAGTATAAAGTGTACTCTGGTCTTGATAATCTTAATGTTTTCAATTTCCTTTGATCATTTTAATTTGGTGCTTCCTAGTTGAAAGAGTTGAGTTCTGATTCTATTTCCACATGGAAGTCCTATTCTTTCCTTGGTCTTTTCTTGTCTCCAACACAACCCTTTTTGATTACCATCTTCAGCTAATTATTGACTTGCACACCCAGACATTTTGATAGGAAGGTGTCACTTGTGTTTTCAACCTATTATTGTCCTTCCCTTTCATTTCCTATATGTCTTATTTGTAGATCTAAATTGATCGATACATTTCTAGTGCAACTTCCTCAGTCTCTTTAAATTCCTCTCCCTTTTCTTCCTTATCAGAACCATTTGTTTCATTGCAAAATTATTAAGAAAGGGTCTTCCCTTCAACCCACAGCTGAACATTCCAAGCATTTTGTAGAGTTTATTAACCAAAAATATATATACAAATTCAGAAATAATATACCTGAATAGGAGAACTAGCAGTGAGTATACAAGAAATCTCCCCAATATTACACTAGGTGGTCCTGTGTTTGGACAACTTGGGTTCTCTGGACTGAGCTCATAAACCCACCAGGGATTAACAATAAAAACCAGATAAATGGATCATTTCTACAATCTTTAAATTCATAAAAGATACCCCTATACTTTATAGACATATTCCTTGTTCCCTATTAACAACCAAAACATACAGTCCCTTGCCTATCTGATCAGATTTTCTGGCCTTCCATCTCTTCTACCTACCCCATTCCACCTAAATCTGGTGACTTTACCTTCATTATAACCTCTGAATACTCAATTCCTTTCTTATCTGCTAGTCAAATCCCCTGTTCTAGCATGACTTCTCCACCCCCTTTCACAGCTTTGATCTGTAATTAGCCATTTCAGCAAGATACTACCCACCACTGAATTTCTCTTCTTATATCAAACAGTAGTTCCTACCTATGTCTCAGCCTTGGGGCAGCTGGGTAGCCCAGTGGGTAGAGTACTGGACCTTAAGTCACGAAGACCTGAGTTCAAATATGGCCCCAGACACTAGCTCTGTGACCCTGGGCAATTCACTTAACACCATTTGTCTCAGTTTCCTCATTTGTAAAATGGAAAGGAAATGGCAAACCACTCCAATTCTTTGCTAAGAAAACCCTAAATAGGATCATGAAGTGTCTGAAATAACTGCATAACAAGCCCTAGCCCTGGCTTTTCACCTTATCATTTGTCCTCTCCTTTCCTAATCCGGAGCAACAGGATGCTGTTGGATGAAGTTAGGAAACTACTTAATTAGGACTGTACTAATAAATGTTTAAAAACTGGCTCTCTGGTAGGAAAATATATTTATGGCACACTTCAAATATATATATATATATATATATATATATATACACATATATATTAACATTTTCTCCATCACATCTAGGCAGTCAGCAAAACTACAAATCAAGTTCTGATTTGTAACCTTTGTCTACTTCTAAAGGTGGAAATGATCATGCTGAAAATCAGGAGCACATACTCCTGGAAACAACCTACATGGGCTTTCACCACTGCAGGGCAATTGTATTCATTTCAGATTTTCTATCACATTTCCCCCAGCTACTATTTCAAATATGCCCCTCCTTAAGCCAACTGCAAACCCCCTCTTCCCATAATCATGCTACTTTACTAAGACTGAAATCACCCACCAGAAGTGCTCTTACCTGTCCAGTATATTAGAATGGAGAGGGCATTGGTTTAGGAATTGGTGGAATGGGATCCAAATCTTACTTCTAATGGAAGAAAGAAAGGAAGAAAGGAAGGAGGGGAGGAGGGGAGAAGGGGAGGAGCAGAGGAAGAGAAGAGGGGAGGAGGGGAGGGAGAGAGGGAAGAAGGGAGAAACAAAGGATTATTTACTATATACCTGGCACTGTGTGACAGACACACTGGGCACACAAATAAAAAATAAAGGCAATCTTTGCCTTCAAGAAGCTTACATTCTAATAGGGAAAGACAATATAGAGAAGTACTGTTGTTTGAGACTGAGGAACTACAGATATGGTGAGTAGAGCCATAAGACAATTTACTGATATGTCCTTTCCAGAAAAGATGATGTTGATTTGATTGTTACTCCAAAAGCCAGAGGTTGGGGCAGTGACATAAGAGCCATGACAAGATCACTGAAGAGCAGCAGGCTGTAATGGGTCTGAGTTAGGTTAGTTATATGGGTTAGTTCTAAACTCTCACTAATCAGGAGCTTAGAGAATGATAAAATCCTCAAACTTTTTTTGTCTCCACACATCCTTTCTTCTTTCTCTTCAATAAATAACTGATTTTTACATAACACTCAGTTAATTCTCAGAACAGTCAGGTGGTACAGTGGATAAGAATGCTAGGCTTGGAGTCAGAAGAACCTGAGGTCAAATTTGAGCTCAGACACTTACTAGCTGTGTAACCCTGGGTGAGTCACTTCACCCTGCTTGCCTGTTTTCTCATCAACTCATCAAATCCAAGAAGAAAATGGCAAACCATTTTAGTATCTTTGCCAAAAAAATCCAAATAGTGCCATGAAGAGTCAGACTTGACTGAACAATTATTCTCTCTCTCTTTTACTAAAGAATTTTTCCATCCACTTCCTCTTTACTTACATGTGTGCTCCAGTCTAACTCCATAATAAAAACAAAAATAAGATATCAGCCTATGTCTCTTCTTCCTTTCATAGGTTAATTCTTTAGAACAGAAGAGCCAAACACTTGACCTGTGGAGAGTATACAGCCCAAAACTGTGCACAACACTCCAGAGCCCAAACCAGATATAATTGGGAAATATTTAGGGAATTTAAAAAAAATCTAAAGGCTTTTTCTCTATCCCACATCCCTTGACTTAGCTGCTTCATCTGACAATTGACCCTATCCCCAGCCCACCCTTCTGGCTTCTTGATATCATGGTATAATGGAAAGAACACTGGTTCCAGAGTTGGCCGCCCTGTGTGATCTTGGGCAACTCATTTCATGTCCTTGAGCCTCAGTTTCCACATCTGTTAATTGAAGGAGTTGGCTTCAGATCCCTTCCTGTTCTAGAACTGTGATTTCTGTTGTGATCTCTTGGTCCTTTGAAAATTTCATCACTTTGGGGGCAGCTAGGTGGTGCAGTGGATAGAGCACCAGCCCTGAAGTCAGGAGGACCTGAGTTCAAATCTAGTCTCAGACACTTAACATTCCCTAGCTGTGTGACCCTGGGTAAGTCACTTAACCTCAATTGCTTCAGCAAAAAGGAAAAAAGAAAGAAAGAAAATTTCATCACTTTCAATAGATGTCTTTGTTCTGAGCAAATATGGGTACCCCCCAAGACATTCTCTACTTTCTCCATCCATTCCTTTTCTTGGTTATCAGTTCCCAAAGGTTCGACTATCCTCTTTAAGCTTCTAATGTCTAAATCTATATATTCTTCCTTTTATTTTTTTTCACTTGAAATCCAATTCCATAGCATCTCCACTTGGGTGTCTTTCTCATTGGCACCTCAAACGTGACATATACAGACCTGAAATAATTATTCTCTCTTCTAAATTTATATCCTTTGACCACCCCCACTTCATCTAACAGTTACCTTATATATACATTGTTACATCATCTCCTCCCTCCTCCCTTTCCCATTTATATCACCCTATTTCTAGTTCTCATAACCTCTTCTGGAATCCTGTCATAGTATAATAGAATTGACTGGAAGCCAAGAAGATGTGTTCAAAACATGCTTCAAATACTTAATTCATTTAACTTATTAGCCTCAATTTTCTTATCTGTAAAAATGAGGTTGATAATAACAATTTTCTCCCACAATTGCTGTGAAAACCAAATAAGACAAATTAAAAATGTTCTGTAATCTTAAAGCACTGTGTGAATGCTATTATCATTATTTACCCCTGGATTTTTTTGCTGAGGCAATTGGGGTTAAGTGACTTGCCCAGGGTCACATAGCTAGGAAATGTTCAGTGTCTGAGATCAGATTTGAACTCAGGTACTTCTGACTTCAGGGCTGGTGCTCTATCTACTGGACCACCTAGCTGCCCCATTTACTCCTGATTTTTTCCTCTTCACTTTACCCTTCACAAAGCTAGCAAAATATTTTTTTTTCCAATACACAAGTCTGACTTCATCATTGCCTTAAACAAAGAACTTCAAGGTTATCAGTAGGATAAAATATTTTAAAATTCCCTTGCCTTGCATTTAAGGATTTGCAGCTATGGCCCTTACTTTTTTCAGAGTTATTGTTCATGACCCCAGCCCTGTATAAATTTGTAAATCCCAGTTAAGTTGCTCTGTTAGCTGTTTCCCAATCTCATTTTGCTTTCTTCCATCTCTACAGACCTCTCCAAGGTCTAGAAGTCATTCCCTCAAGACATCCATCCAAAACAGAATTTAATTTTTCCCCAAAACTCTCCCCTCTTTCCAACTTTTCCTCCTTATCAAGAACAAATTCCTTGTGGAACAGGAATGTACGTTTTTGTTGGCATCCCCAGTGTCTTGTACATAATAGGGCCTTAATAAAGTATTAGTGTTGTCCTTGAGAACTCATCTTGAGAGAGATATGGCTAGATCAATGTTCCTTCTTGCTAGAAGTGGGTGAAACATTCAAAGATAGGTAACCACAGTTGGAATATTTGGCAGCGATTTAGAGTCTTCATGTTTTCAGTTTTTAAGTTTATTTTCTTTTCCTCTCATCTCTTCCCCCACCCCATTGGAAGACAAACAAAACCCTTTTAATGTGTAGTTCAGCCAAACAAATTCCCTCATTGACCATTTCCTTCATTTGAAACACAAATCTTTGATTAGAATTCACCATCTAGTGGCAGCTTTTAAATGCATTTGTATCTGAACTGCTCCGGCTGATTGTCTTTTTTCTGGGAAAGTGGCTATTTTTCATTTTCATTTCCCAGCCTCCTGCATAAACAATGCTTGTTCCTCAAGTTCTCTTGCTCACAAGTCTCCTGGCTTAGCTGGTGTTTGCAGGGTGCTTCCAGGCTGGCAAAGTCCTTTACAAACTATAGTTTCCCCATTCAAACACAGGCAGAGGGCAGGTAGGGGGATGGGGGAGGAAGATGAGGGGTGATGTGGATGCTATTATTGTAACCATTCTGCAATGAAGAAACAGGCGGGCTGAGACTGGGATTTGCTCCAATCTGAAGCAGAATTCGAAGTCAGGTCTTCCTGATCGATTTCTGGTGCTCTGATGATGTGAGGGGACCAGAGACAGGGCAGATTAAGTGACTTGTCCAAAGTCAGGTAGCTAGTAAATGCTCTAAAGCCAGAACTCAAATCCCAGTTCTCTGAGTTCTATTAAATGCACCTCTCACTGGTTAAAAGGGGGCTTAAGGTTTTCTACTGGATTTGTATCCTAAAGAGATCATAAAAGAGGGGAAAGGACCCATATGTGCAAAAATGTTGCCTTTCTGTGGCAAGAAACTGGAAACTGAATGGAAGCCCATCAATTGGAGAATGGCTGAATAAATTATGATACATGAATGTTATGGAATATTATTGTTCTGTAAGAAACGACCAGCGGGGGGCAGCTAGGTGGCGCAATGGATAGAGCACCAGCCCTGAAGTCAGGAGGACTTGAGTTCAAATCTGGTCTCAGACACTTAACGTTCCCTAGCTGTGTGACCCTGGGCAAGTCACTTAACCCCAATTACCTCAGCAAAAAAAAAAAAGAAAGAAACGACCAGCAGGACGATTTCAGAGAGGCCTGGAGAGACTTGCATGAACTGATGCTGAGTGAAATGAGCAAAACCAGGAGATTATTATACAAGGAACATCAAGATTATACGATAATCAATTCTGATGATTGTGCTTCCCTTCAACAATGTTTCAGACCAGTTCCATTGGTCTTGTGATGAAAAGACCCAAAGAGGGGTCTGTGGGACCGGAATGTGGACCACAACATAGTATTTTCAACTCTTTTTGTTGTTTGTTTGCATTTTGTTCTCATTTTTTCCCCTTTTTGATCTGATTTTTATTGTGCAAAGTAATATTTTTGGAAATACATATAGAGAAATTGCACGTTTAACATAATATTGGATCACTTGCCGACTGGGGGAGGGGGTGGGGGAAAGGGAGGGAAAAAATTACAACACAGAGTTCTAGCGGTGAATATCAAAAATTATCCATGTATATATTTTGAAAATAAAAAGCTGTAATTTTTAAAGGGGGGGGAGCTTAATAAATGTTTGTGGATTTTTGAAAAGCGGAGCAAAGACGGCTGTTAGCCCCATTTGCCAGAAGAAAAAACAGAGGATAAGGCTGGGTGAAGAAACGAGACTGCGCAGGTGTGTAGAGCTGAGGAAATGGTGAGGCGACCATCCTCCTCCTTCCCCTCTCTCGGGAGCTTGTAAGCTAAGACAAGTTGGAGATTTTCCCAAAGACACGTCTTTGTTTGAGAATGAGCCAAAAGCCATAGGCCAAGGCCCAGTCTCACTAAAACTGCGAACGTCATCTAACGTCCGGCGTCGCGGCCAAACCGGAAGTGATGTGCGGGATACGCATTCAACTTCCGTTGACGTTTTTCCTGTTTCTTCGGAAGAAAGCTCTTGAGGATTCTGTTGTCCCCGTTATCTTACTTTCCATTTACTATCTTCCTCCCTATCCCTTCCTTCTTTCTTTAACTCGGAGCCAATGCACACACCACAATATGCCCCCAAATCCACAGACCTCAACTCCAAAGCCAGCCCTCCCCATTCGATCTGTATTTGAAAGGACCCGCCCCTTTCTGAATGCAGACATGCTTATTGGCTTGGAGTGGCAGCGGGGTGGGATAACTCGTATACCAGCAATAATCTGGAGAGCTAATTGGCTCAGTACAGTGGCAATCACGACGGTCGAGCTTTGATTCCACAAAAAGCCGCGCCTCCTTCAAAATTTCAATGCTCATTGGCTTAGCGTTACTGTTTTTCTTCGTACGTCACAAAGGGCTGTTTTCCTTACCTCTCCCCTCACTCCTCCCCATACTCCAGTCTCGCGTGCTCAGCTTCCAGACTGGGTGTGGCGGGAACAGAGATCACAAAGAACCCCGCCCCTTTGCCTCTCAGTCAGAGGACAATAGAGAAAGTCTCTGAAGTAGTGAAAGCCACAAGTTCGACGCTCTCCTCCGGTATTTTACTAAATACATTGACTAAAAAAACAAGATCATGTCAGTTAATTTCTCTGAACCCCATTTTGCTCATCTATAAATTATAAATCCTAATATCAATTCAATTTCGTGAAAGGGACAATAACAAAAATGAAAAAAGCAATTGAGTAAAACTAACCAATATATCTACCAGAACCAGGAGTATCTGCAAAATCCCATCTTAATAGTTTTCCAATTCAGCAAATCCCATTTGCTTTTGGGGGCATTAAATCTCCCTTTCCCTCCCACCTCCCCCAATTCCCCCATTTACACCATCCTCATCACATATACTATTTTTCTGGTTTTGCTAACTTCACTTTACATTAATTAGTTCAATTATGTTTTCCTCCTATCCTCTTTATCCTTATATGTTTACCATTTCTCACAGCACAAGTTATTTTCCTTTGTGTACCACAATTTGTTTACTCATTCCCCAGTGGAAGATCTCCACTCATTCAATTTCATTCTGACACCATTCCCTTCACCCTAACACGGCCCCCCTCCAAGTCCGCAGAGCCAAGATAGGTTGCAGTTAGGCGGTTGGATACAACCTATATCCAGGGTGGAGCGCTTTTCAATCAGTCAATTAACATTTATTAAGCTCCTACTGTGTGCCAGACCTTTGTACTAAGGGCTGGAGTTGCAAAGAAAGGTGCAAGAAATTTTGTGCTTTCAAGGAAACAATATGTAACAATTATATACAGATAAATTATATACAGGGTGAAATGGAAAGAATCAATATAGGGAAATTAAGGGAGATTGAAAAGGTTTTCTACAGAAGATGAGATTTAGCTGGAGCTTAAAGGAATGGCCAAGCATGGGAGGCAGGCATTGAATATTTCTGGAGTTGGGATTGTTCCTGGAACTAGGAGGATGTATGAGGAAATGTATGGAGAAAGAAGATTGGAAAGATAGGAGGGTGTTAGGTTATGAAGGGCTTTGAATGCCAGACAAAGCATTTTTATTTGTTCTTATAAAAAACTGAGAGGCACTGGAGCTTTTAGGATAGGGCAGTAGACTATTGCAGTAATCCAATTCAGTGATGAAATCCAAGAGATGTTATGCTGGTGAGTGACACTGGAGATACAAAGCCAGACTAGAACAGTCCCTGCCCTCAAAGAACTTACATTCTAACAGAGATGGAATACAACTAAAGAGGCACTAAGGCATAAATCTAAGGTAACCATGAGGGGGAACGGCATTGCCGCAGAGGAGGGTGCTACTAACAGCTCCATGAATCAGGAATGTTCTTGGACAGAAGATGGCATTTAAATTGAATCCTGAAGAAGACCAGGCATTCCAAGAGGAAAAGATGGGAAGGGAGGGCATTCCAGGCAGGGGGGACAGCTTGTGCAAAGGCTCAGAGATGGGAAAGTGGCAAATATGTGGGAGAGACAGAGAGAGAAGTCTGGCTGGACCACATCTTTGTGGAGGGGAGTAATATGAAATATAGCTACAAATGCCTTGGGGTGGCAAACACATTTATATTCTATCCAAGAAGTAATAGGAAGCCATTAGAACTAATGGAGTAGGGTAGTGACATGGTCAGGACTGTGCTTTGGGGAAAACATTTGGGAATATTGGAAGTGGAAGAGTGTGAGATGGGATAAGGAGACCACTCCAAAGACTATTGCATAGTCCTGAGAAGTAAGAAGAGGCTAAACTAGGATAGGGACCATGTGAATGGAGAGAAGGGAATGGGTCTGAGAGATATTGTGGAGATAGAAACAAGATCTGGTAGGTTGGATAGGTTTTGTTTTGTTTTATTGTTGTTCTTCCTCCTTGAAGAGGACCATGACATTGGGGAAGTGGTGCCATGACATGCAAGTAAATTCAATTTAATTGAAGGAGGACTGTGCAAAGTCACCAGCTTCATTTTGTCCTTTGGAGCCATCTATGTCCAGTGGCAAGTTATAGATCAGAATGATTGGAAATTGTCCTGGATACAATGGGAGACTTTGGCCCTTTGAGGGCCAGCTTGAGGGTGCAATGGACAGAGTCCTGGGGTCCGGAGGACCTGAGTTCAAACTTGACCTCAGACATTTGAGCATCTGTGTCTCTGGGCAAGTTACTTAATACTGATTGTAGAGGAGAAGGAAAAGGAGAAAGAGGAAGTGGAAGAGGGAAAGAAGGAGGAGGAGGAGAATGAAGAGAAGAAGGAGGAGGAGAAGGAGGAAGAAGTGGAGAAGGAAGAGGAGAAGGAGGAAGAGGAGGAGGAGGAGAAGAAGAAGAGGAAAAAGAAGAAGAAGGAAAAGAAAGGAGAAGGAAGAAGAAAAAGGAAAAAAGAAGAAAGAAGAAGAGAAGGAGGAGAAGAAAGAAGAAGGAAGAAAGAAGGAGAAACAGGAAAAGACATCACAAAGAAGAAGAGAAAGAAAGAAAGAAAGAAAGAAAGAAAGAAAGAAAGAAAGAAA